>JAZGTJ010008379.1:0-21099 GCA_036877575.1 Botia almorhae
TAAATATATTGTTTGGGACGGTGTAGCTCCAGTAAATATATCTGTGAACATCTCTTTCTGCCCTTTTGAAATATAATACTACACTTAATAATGCATTAGTAAATACTAATACACACACACACACACACACACACATACCTTGCAACCCAGACAGACCTTCTAAGGCTCTTTCCACAGTTCCATGTATAATAAGGGCAGTGGAGCTCTGCTCTTTAGTGAATCCCATTTCCTGTTGGAAAACAGGCACATGATCATAGATGGACAACATAAAACCCAGCTGCTGATCGCACAAACACAGAAGCACATCCACTCACCATAAGCTGCATGAGCTGCACCCGCAACAGCTCTTCATTTGCTTCTTTACATGTTTGGTCCAGTTTTAATACTTCAGTATATACAACTCTGGCTTCATAATATCTCTGAGAAATAAAACAATTGTTTTAAATTAAAAGCAGATGTGGATCTGTTTGTACTCCATATGATATGATATGCTTGAATATGATATGTTGTATGTCACTGGCAGACAATGATGTGATAATGATACCTTTAGCCCAACTAGTGCTTTGCCTTTTCTGTAAAGTCCTTTAATCCATTTGGGGTTCATAGAAAGAGCTATTTCAGCATCTGCTAAAGCTTTCTCATACTGCAACATCTTTTCATAGCAGAAAGAACGATTCCCAAATAACCTGCAACAGAAATGTAACCTTTCATTAACTCTCTCTGCCCGATTTATCGCTTTCACTTTATGGAGTAGGTGTGTTGTAAGTAAAATTGCTGTCAGTGTCTTACTTATACTCTTTAGGGTTGTGTTTTATAGCGTCTGTAAAATATTTCACTGCCATCTGCAGGTTTCCTGAAGCAGCATACTGGTTACCGATAACTAAGAAGTGGAATTAATTGAATTAACTAACAAGTCTATTAAACTTTTATATTCAAAAACTCTCTATAAAAAAAAATTAATCACAAACCTGCAAGCTCCATGCTTCTTGTAATAAAATCACTGGCATCTGCTACCTCCTCTGACTCCGCCTCCTTTTTATCATCAATCTGCAGGAATGAGATCATAGAATGCAATGTTATGCAAATACAAAAACCAACAGCTAAAGTCTTAACAGAATTATTGAAAATACTTTAACAATAACATAATATAGCTGCAGTAAATGGATGTAACATCACATGTAAACATATAATTTAGCATAACTTTTAATTGTTTCATATTTAATAAACAAAAAATGTTTTGAAAAACAGAAAATTCATTAACAAATTGTTTTCTTACCACATGATTCTATTTCCACTCAGAGAAAATACTGTAGTTATTTTATCTCTAAATCACACTTAAATTGTTTCTAGATCATGAAACATGACATAATGATGCCTTGTAAACTGGTCAGAAACCAGTTTAAGGAGTATCCTTATGTAAACACAGGGAAGTTGGGCAATGGCATTGAATTTCAAACACACCTAATGTTTTTCGCAAGTTCAATACACAGATCTATTTGAACGTAACAGCCTATAAAATAAAAAAAAAAATCACATACTTTCTCTGTTCTGACCTTTTGTGGCTTTATAGCACCTTTCTGCTCTGACCCATGCTGTTTGCTGGAGTTTGCTGGAGCAGCTTTCTTGTCAGGTTTGGGCTTTTGTTCCAGTTTGCGCTTGGCAATGGCTGCTGCATTTGACACAAAGCAGCTATTCATGTCAAGCTCCTAAGACACACAAAACATTGTCATCAACATCAGCACTTTCCACTAAGTGCACAACATAGTCACAACAGTACTGTATAAGCATATCACTTGCAAAGGACAAGGAACATTTAGTCACATGGCTGAAGATTTAACAACATAAGCCAACCTCTGGTTCAACTGAGTCCTCCTCTTCATCACTTTCCTCATCCTCACTGCTTGACACAGGTGCTTCGGTGTGTTGGGGTTCAGGAGGTACAGATAAACAATTATTGTTTTTATTTTCATTTTTATCTTTATCTGTATGTTTAGAATTTTCTGATCCAGGGTCAATCTGTACCTTAAAACAAGTAAAGAAACATATTTAAACTAATGAAATCTGTGCATTTTTGCCCTGCAACAGCCACATTTTGACTAATAACTACTGCATGCCAATGACAAACACAACAGGTAAAAACACATGAATTTCTCTCACCGATTTATTTTTTTCTTTATCTGCATTTTCTTTTTCTATTTTTTCCAGCCGACGTCTCTCCTTTTGTCTCTGATAATTCAGAAAGATTTAATTTACTTAACATTCAAGATCAAGATCAAACACTGTTTGCTTATTCTCACCATTTTTTTCTGTTTTTTCTTCTCTGCTTTTCTTTTAAGTTTCTCTTCTTCATCCATGAGTTCCTTAGCATTTCTTTCTGCTTCCTAAAAAAAATGCACAAATTATGTTTTTAAGGTTATACCACAAACAGCCTTATAAACATTGAAATGTTGGATTTAAACCTCAGGAGTTATGCGTCTGGATGGTTTTGGCAGGCCTCGGTGAAGGAAGTTGCGAGAAAAGCCACAGTAACTATTGTTTGCACGGATGCCATATTTAACATCATCATAATCTTCATCATCCGATGAATCTTCATATGGCACAAACGGAGGTGCAAAGTGGTCCAGTTCTGGAATTTTATTGCAAAACAAAAACATTAAAGTTTATTCAGTGGAATTTATCATGTAACAAATAAAACTGCAATTAGGAATTAAACCAAGATGTAAGATTAAATTTTACCATTAAAATTACGACAGAGCCATTTGTGACACCAACTGAATTTTACAATGACTTTTAAAAATACCTTGTGAGATTAGACCATCTCATGTTTAATACAATGTTTAAAAATTAAGACGTGTCAAAAGCATAAGAGAATAAAACAAGGTTTTATTTAAATGTATATGGTAATTTCATGTCAAACTTTAGAAAAATCTAGAAAAATCAAGCTATTTGGTGTAGTAGTGTCGAAATCACTGACATAATGAACCAATCTGAATCTTAGATCTGCGGACAGCATGACAAAAAACAAGCATATCAAACAGTGAAAGCTGCGCATATGTGAGAAAGCTGAAGACGTTTCCTACCATATCCAAAGCTAAGGGCATCCACTCCATAAGGGCGCCTACTACTTATAAAATGTATCATAGTCTCCTGAAAAAGAATGTATCGGGGGAACAATTAGAAATACAGATTCAAATTTTGCACCAATTATTATTATAACGAGCAGCATATTGTAATGGTTGACAATGAAATTAATGTAGTGACTCACGGCCAAAAGCAAACTTACGTGAGTGCGCATGAGACGCTCATCATCACGCATGCGGAAGTATTCTGAAAGAATAAATAAAGTTTAAACAGGCCGCGTGCATGCAGACACACGAATAGTAAAATGTATAGTTTAACAATACGGCATGTGAATTGAACGTTTCCTCTTTAATATACTGTTGAAATTCGTGAAACACAATGCCTTAAATCAATTTTAAAGACATCAACGATTACTAGAAAAGGTGACTCATTTAGAGCTACTTTGTAATTTTCACAAATGTACATTTATAAACAGCGCATGCCGGTAAACAACATGTCTTTAGTATTGATACTAAAGCTACATGTGCTCTGGCGAAGCTGATGAAGTTTTGAAAAACGTCATATAACGAGTCGAGTTAAAAAGAACCTTATACTTTAAGCATGTGAAACTTACCGGGTCCAATGTTTCTCCGAGACATTATAACGAATATAATTATGTATGATAACAATTAATTCTAAATAACAAAATATTTAAGTAAATTAAGTAATTTTTAAATTATTTAACGTTACTCCCAATCGTTGTATTTTTTTTGTGATTCTTCACCTTTGCGCGCTGACTGTGCTCAAGCGCATGCGGAAGCTGCGTATGGAAGCTACGTATTTGACCACGTGATAAAAGATTACGTTTGAAAATAGTGTAACTATCCAATATTGTGTTGTTATTATTACAGTATAATATATAGTTATTTTCTTTACATATACATTATATTTTTGCAGAATAATTGGAATAATAATATTAACCATAAAATATTGACGGCGTTTAAATAAAAGAGCTTATCCCAGTTACTTCGAGTAGTTGATGTACAGAGGCAAACAAATTAGTGTTTGGATGGTGTATATATGGTAGATTTTTACATATACTTTAAAATATATTTACACATTTTCAATACATTCACTGAGCACTGCAATTCTGATACTTTGCACATGTTTATGTTTTACAATTACCCTACATGGAAATGTACCACACTTCACAGTTAGACTGGAACGGAGGACATTAATAAAAGAAAAAAAAATGTAAATCACCTGATAATGAAGTCACTTAAAGGCAAATGTTAAAGTGTATAAAAACGGGAGTCAGATTCAAGGTTGATGCTTCGATGTTTCTGAGCGTCAGTTGTTTTATCTCAAACAATAAAGACTTAGATAATGAAGGCACCTGGAAACCTTGACAGAAGTTTTATTGCTGCATTGAGAGAAGAGTTTCCAAAACATATACAGATGTTCTAGGCCTTACGTGAACTGTTGCAGAATGCTTCAAGGTTCAGAGTACGTGTATTTAATAAAATTTGATCTTAGTCCACTAGCCTTCCGGTGCACAAGGTTATCAGGGAGGAAAAAATGAACACGCAGGCACTCAAACGTGTTCCACAAACACCTCGTTTACTGAGCGCAAGGGTATGGACCTCATTACACCATGCAAAGAAGACGGGAGTAGGTGATAAGATAAAACACATCAGCTGAACGGACATTTTAGAAAGACCATCATGACCTAAATACCCGCAAAGCAATAATCACGCTACAGTTGCACAAAAGTGAAGATATCTGTGAACCTTGAGAAGTTCCCAGAACAAAAGAGAAAGGTTTATCAGTATGTACAAAACAGAAGACTCAAAGAGCCCATAATATACCCAAGAATGCCGAACTTCCCGCGCAACACTGCGGGCTTTTCTTGTGTCATAGCAACAGCGTCATTATTGTACGCGGAGAGCTCCTGTTGTTAATTCCACTGAGAATCGGTGTGGCTTTGGAGCTCGTGTGTCTAACATTTTTACAGATATTCTACAGAGTTATATATTTTATTACTGAGACCGTCTCTTATCGTGTCTGCATTTCATCAGTTTCTCTGATGATTGATTCAAAATCCTGCTGCTAGTGCGCTTGCGCGTCAACGTCTGCCGCCGTCACAACATGGACACAGAGGGCACTGATGCAAACGTAAACAAAGTAAGTGTTTGAACTGCAAACCAGTGAAACTGTTATCAGTAAAACTATTAATTATGCAACAGGCAAGCCTTGTGTTTTTATTCTGGAATGTGCACGTTTTAGCTATCAGTTGCACATGGGTAGTCTTATTTCGGTAATCGAGACAACCTAGTTGCTGCTGTCACTGCGTGGCAACAAGTAAGCAGTACACAAAGTTTGCCTAATAGCTGTCCAATGGCTTACCCGTAGTCGTTTATTTTTTCATTAAGATTTGAAGGCATGAGAATATAGCTTAACGAAAGAGAAAATGAAAACATTTCAGTCATCATCGCTCTTTACCGTGTTACCGCTAATTGGTTTAGGCTAAATAGAGGGTAGTTACACTGATATTTGTAGCATCACAAAAAGCCTGAGTACCTAGTTAAATGTAAATCACTCCACTTACTCCGTTAAACCAAAAATGTGTTTTTAACCCATCTAGACCCCCGCAGAGACCCCCTGTCTGCCTCATGGACAAAATATGCGTCATATAGATGCTTGCAGACAACGCTCAGATCATGACAACGTTGGAATACCAATACCAAGTGACATGCATGATTCAGTTGATTCAGCACAGCCACTGACAGACAGATCTGAGACTTTACAACTAGGTATACAAAGCAGGTGTACTTTGTGTATATTTATGATCCAAAGCTCTGAAACTGCTTAACAAATATTTAATAAATAATTAACATTGAAATTATACATTGAAAATACAGTTAATACAATTTGTAATAATAATTTTGAAAAATGAAATAAATAATATTTTTTAGTAGTGCTTTCAGAGGTTTGTATCCTATTTTTCAAACACGTAAACCTTAAATGTTCCTTGTCAGTTTTTAGATAATGTAGATAGACATTTACATTGATTACATCAATAATGCTTTTTTTCAGAGTTTCAGGAAAGCCAGATGTCACCTGCACTAACACTGCTGCCCTGCCTGGACAAATCACAACCTTTTTCTGACTCCACATTTTTCCAGCATACAGATGCAGAATTTGCCCCCCTCCGGTACTGTTTGCATAGTAATGTTTATTGACTTTTTGGCAGATTGGCATTTCTTTTTTTTAATTATATCCTATCCTTTGTGTTTGTAAATACAGGGGATTTCCTGACCTGTCAGTTATGTCTGAGAGGTGCCCCAGGATGTCACGTGTAGGTGCAGTTGATGATTCCCACCTCCAAGAGACAATTTATGAGCAAGCCACGCTATCCCAGTATCCTTTGGAGGTGCCTGCAGCTCTGTCAGAGGCTGAAAGTAGCTGCTGTTCACTCTCCCAGCACAGCCTGTCACCTGGAGACCATTACAAGGAAGTTGAGGAACAAGTGATTGTTTCATGTGGAGCTGAAAACGAAGTTGACAGACATATGGAAGGAGAGGAGCAGAGCATCTCTCAGCGGCCTGCAAGTGTGTCTGCTGTTATTAGCAGTAGTGCGGTTTCCTCTGCCTCTGAGATTGCCCCGAATCAGCTTGCACCTTCCACGAATCAAGTAAACACAGCTAAAATCCAGTTAGAACCTTCCATGAATCTTCAAACAGACCTTTTGCCTTCACCTGGCACTGCTGTTGAAGAGGAATTCCAGTCCTGCAGCAGAGAGCAGCCACAAGGGGGCTCACTGTCTTCATCATTTCAAAAGACTGCAGCTTCAGCTGTCTCACATATTACTATACGTGGTTCTCGGGTGCATTCACATCAAACAGCTGACCGTCTACGTGATCAGCGTCTGTCTGAGGTACAGAGAGGCTCTGTCTCTGCACCAGGAAGTAGGCACCATAGTGGGAACAGAAGCTCTCCTAGTGGACTATACGTCACACCAGCCAGTGCAGGTGGAATGCAGATACCAGGTTTGCAGAGAGTGGCCTGGAGCTCAGGTAATCTAACAGCAGCAGATGGGTCATACCTGAGCTCTCACCCAGTGTCTCAATCTACCCCTGCGGTACCTCTTATGAGGCCACAACCAGCATTGCCCATCCTTTCCCTTGTACATTCCCAAGAAGAGGCTGTTACCTCTGCAGCTGGATCATCCCAAAACAGTCATTCCAAAACTGACTTAATGCCTTCATTGGATCTAAGTGTTGTGGATCAACATTCCTCACCCATCTGTCCTCAAACAACAGTTACAGTCACTAGTGGAGCTTCATTAGGCTCGGGAACTACCCAGACAGTGTCACATGCACGTACTATCTCTACTGATCAAGGCCCAAAAGAGGTGGTTCTTTTAAGTCCACCTGGACCTGATGCACCTAACTCAGACAGTCAATACTTTCACTCTGGTACAAAGATGAAAGATCTGGTTTCTCCATTGGCCCTTGGGAGAGTACAGTCTCTCCCTAGCCTAAGCTACTTACAAAAAGTAGATGCCTGGACAGCCAATCAAATTTCCAGCAGGTCATTTTTTGACAATTTGGCCCTGAAGGGGTTCGATAGTGTGTCACATAGAAAGAAAGGCCAGGATGCAGTATCTGGGGCACCCCGTCAGATGCTTTTACAAAACATGCTTCAGCCTCAGATGACTCAACAAGCTGTTTCTTCTTCTATCTCTGGAAGTGTCTCACCCCGTCAGGTGGATGTAATTGGGGCAGGTGTGTTCAGAGGACAAGCATCTGAGTCACCTGTCAATCATTCTCAATCTCATTCTTCCCTGAGCTCTGTGGTAACCTCTATTCAGAAAGATAGTGGTTCACACAGTCAGCATGTTCCTGTTCCAGTTACACAAAATGATGAAATCATTTTAGATACTAGATCACTGGGCAATCAGTCATCCTTACTTTCAGGTAGAAAGAGCGAAGAAGGGAATAATAGTTCAGCTACCTTGATGGATAAAAGCTCTATCAAACTCTCCCCACTTGTCAGTCTCGGTCGCTTTAGTGATGTGTCATCAAGCCTCAACATGAGCAGCACTATCTCCAGCTCTCAAGGCAGTTTCCATGGTGAGCAGAGTTTACGGGCATCAATGGGAGCTGCTTCATCTGTAGTAAGTCTTGAGGTAGATAATTATGCACCCTACTGGACATCCAGACCTGCATCACCACCCCAATCCAGGGAGCTCAACATTGAAGATAGAATCCCTGTAAGTCAACACAGTCATAATTTAATGGTATATTGTCATTTATCTTCCCTGACCATATAGACCAGCCCATATAAATTACCTCTGCCCATATAAATTACCTCTGTACATTACCTCTGTATTTCTCCATAGTTGTACCTACTAAACCTGGGAATTGACCAATCACCTTCAACAATCTTAAATCCATTTACTCATCGAGGGCCAATCAGAGAACCAGAATTCTCTCCAACTGACCTATGTACCATCAAAGGCTCCATTGGAACACCAACTAAAAGCACACAGCCATCTGAAGGTGAACAAAAGACATGATATCTCATAAAAGTTTGATATAATGTATTTATACATAATTTGTTCTGAACCATCTGATCATATTTAATCATACTGTTCATTTTCTTTGTGTATAGTTGACAGTCCTCAGAAGGAGGCATTCTCCAGTTCCAGTCAATTCTCAGCTGATTCTAGTGCTTCTGTCACACATCGCCTGTCGATGCATGAGCAAGGCCAATCAGCAGGTCACAGAAGTGTGAGGACGATATTGAGTCAGACAGATGCTCCACCAAGACTTCATTCAACATTACATCCTTCATCAAGCTTACAACACTTTGACACTCTACAAAGTAAAAGTAGCTTTGGCCTCTCAAACCAACTTAGCCCAGAGTCTGTGACTCCGTCTGTGCAAAGGGAGGAGGTGAATGAGGAGGATTCTTTGGTGGACTCAGGCACGCTGCATGAGATCAGGCGTTTGCTGGACCGTGCAGAAAGCCTTGTATCTGGTCGATCCTCTCTGACGTCTTCTTCTGGCTCACAAAGGCTGTCGGAGAGTGACACCTCGCTTGTTTCTCTAGACCGAAATGCTTGGGGTTATAATGACAACAAATCCCTGTCAGCTGGTGGGAACTTTTCCCTGCTGTTGACTCGCTCTTCCTCCGACTCTGCTTTAAAAGGAAGCTTGTTGTCCTCACGGGGGGCACATCAGCTGTCCACACAGACTGACTGCACAACTTCAGAGCCTGATGCTCTTTCTCTGAGCAGAGATGACAGTTTGAAGTCACGAGACCTCTGTGTGACCCCGAGACGGGCTGAGCCTGAGGGCTGCAGTGCAGCAGACCCAGATAAGGCGAAGTTGCCCACAGCTCTGTCTGTCAAGCAGATGAATGTTCCTGTAATGGCAATAAACTTTCCTCAGAACCAGGAAAAGAATGAAAATGCTGTGATTGGTTCCTCCAAGAGTAGTCCATCCTGTGTCTCAGTAGAGGCTGGAAGTCTGAGTGACAGCAGCAGTGATAGTTCATTGGCTGCCAGAGTTGCCAAGCTACTGCAGAGTGAGTCACCTGTTTCTATGGTTACAAGCCGGCCAAGCACCGCTGACCCAGAGGAAAGCCGTGCCCGAGGTAAATCTTATTTTTCAAAATATGATGTGCTGCATGTATACCAAAATATGCAACATGCTTTATCAATGTGATCCAGTGGTGGTGTATTTCCTGTAGCTCAGTGGTTAGAGCATGGCGTTAACAACGCCAAGGTCATGGGTTCGATGCCAGGGATTGCACTTACTCAAAAACAATGTATAGTATAATGCAATGTAAGTTGCTTTGGATAAAAGCGTCTGCCAAATGCATAAATGTAAATGTATTTTCTAAGATGTTTTGAAAGGATTTTAAATGATTATTGGTTATTCAGTTGTTATGGTTCCTATAATGAATCTTTGTTTCCTAAGAATGGATCCTAATGAAGGTTTCTGGTCGCCATTGTGAAAGTTTAGAACTAAATGCTGAAGACAGGAAGAGAATTGAAGATATCAAAAGGGAGCTTCTACTGAACACCCAACACACCAAGGTAACACCAATGTGCCAGCACATTAGACCCTCACATAAGACCTTAAACTGGTACCTTTAAGTGAACATCAACATTAACCAAATCTGTCCCAATACTTTTTAAGCAATATTTCACCTAAAAAATTAAATTCTGTCATTTACTTACCCTTATTTTTTAAATGTATAATGTTCAGTGGTGTCAACTCCTAAGAGGTAAAAAATAACAAAATAAAATGACAGCAAACAGGTTTGGAATGACATGATGGTAAAGATTTTTGTTTTGGGGGGAATTATACCCTTAACATTTCAGATGAATATCACGCTTAATGTTGAGTCTGAAATAATGAAAGTTTTGTTTTTGGTGCATCAGACTGCATTGTGGACAGTCCTGCTAGAGTGTGTTCAAGGTAAAGATGTTGTTTGTGGGTTTGTGTGACTTTCACTCTGCACTCACGCTCTCATGTTCTTGACAGAGGTTGTGCTTGCGTTTTTATGCTGAATCTCCAACTCACCACTGTCCACCTCCCACAGTCTTTCCAAGCATATAACACAACATGTTCTTTATTCCTTTCTTATTTTGTTTCTCAGTGGAGCTCAGATTCTGAGGGAAGTGCTCAGTCCAGTGTTGGTGCTGGATCTCAGCCTGGGAAGGGTTTTTCTGGGGTATGCGACATGGAGAGTCATGTCTCAGATCAGCTACAGAAAGCCAGTCAGAAACCATTGGACTCCAATGTTCTGCTTTACACGCCTAAACAACCGGATCTGGAAGCCAAAGTCCACCAGATTGCTCTTAGAGAAGGGTTCAGCCCTCCTTCTCTAACTTCTATTTCTATAGCAACCAGTCGACGCACTCCATCTCCACAGTTGCCATTACATTGTCCTATCCCAGATACTATGGAACTGGGTAATATTGTGGCCAGGAATGAGAAATTAGAGCAAAATGTTCACTACAGTGGAACAGATACCAATCCTGAAGCAGGTTATCATCACAACAGACATCAGCCAGCCATAAGGGACAGAGAGGGACAGATGGAGGGTGGAGGGGAACCTAGAGTAAAAAAGGAAGAAGTAACAAATGATGATAACAAAGAGAATGCTGTGCAGAATGATTCCCAGATTCTCCAAGAAATGTCCCAAATGGATTATAATGACACGGGCAGTAACCAGATTATGTCCAGTGCTGTTTCAGAGATAACCCCAGCCAATATGTCCCATCTTTCCCACATACGCGTCACCTTATCACCCAGACCCAAACACCAGTCCCATTCTGGTAAATATCACTCAAGCAGGTTGTCCAATCAGAACAGCTTCAAGGATGTCCCACCCCCAAGACACTCAACCACGATGCCAATACCTACAGATGAAAAACAACAGTTCACTTACCCAAACTCAATATCAAATCAAGTGAAATCATTTGATTTTGAGAACAACAAGCTGGTTCAAGGCCAGAATGAAGGGATAGTCAATCCACTGCGGCAGGCCAGATACCCTCAAACCACTCAGAGGCTGGTGAGGACATCCAGAACTCTCGCTGTCCAAGCAGCAGGTAAGACAGCAGGTATCTAATGTGAAAGTCATTAGAATCAGCTATTCATTTTTATTTGACTAGGCTAAATGTAGATGTATGCTGAGACAGAAAATGGTTTCTTTCTGCACCTCTAGCTGTCCCTACTCTGTTGCCTTACAAACCCCATGGTAGCTCCGAGCTGTTCTATGTCCCGCAGGCTGAGCCAGAGCTTTCTCCTGGTCGCTCTGACACAACTTTAGAAAGCTCTCATCCAGGTATATCACATAACCGCTGTAACCATCCTTTAGCAACTATTAGTACACTACAGCTTGCTGCATAATATTGTATTAGGGGTCTGGTCACCCTGTCAGGGTTTATTTTGTGATAATGTGATAATAAACAGTGCATTAGCCCATTTATTACATGGCTGTTTACAAAATAATTAAAAATAAATAAAGAAATTTTAGACATGAAAGACATGAAACTAGCAGAAATAGATCACTTGGAAAAACAATCAACTAAATAGTCAGTGCAGTTCATCTGAGTCAGTCATCAGACAGTTGTTTATCTTTAAATACTGTGTTATATAAAAAATACAGTATTCAGGTGCATCTGTAAATTAAGGAACATTAGGTAGAATGTAGCAGGCCTAAATCCTTAATTCTTTGTTTTAATAAAAGTGATTTTAACTTTACATTTTAAAATAGTTTTTAAATTGCTGTAATTTCATGGCCTACTGGACTAGTTGTACAGTTCCGAATAAATTATTGTGTAACAAAGGTCAATTATAGAATGTAATATTGTTGACCTTTTGTTCTGCTTAGTATTTTATGAGCATATGATATTTTATTTTGTTATAACTTATCCCAGGTATCATAATTAAGAACATATTTTTGTTATAATGTGAGATTGGATTAGCTTGTACTGTTTCTTGCTGCACCTTTGGCCCCTCCCCCTGCGTCTTATAGATGGTTCACACTCTCACACACAGTCATGCATAATGCATGGTCTTTGTCCATGGGAAAGGCTATCATTTGATCCACATGCCAAACCCTTGTGAGGCCCACAGCCTGTATCTGTTTCCTTTCTGGTCTCTTATGCTCTCGCTTTTGCTCTCTCGCTCACTTTGCAGGGTCTGATGATGCTGTGCCACCATGCTTCAATACAGAAATTTTGGGCTCAAGAGAGCTAGAAGACATTGCAGTTATGCCAAAACACAAAGAAGGCATCTACAGTAAAAGAGCCAGTATGAAGACAGGTAAGATGTTTATAAATATTTCAATTAGCTACACAACGTTTGCTAAGTTTAAAGGAGTAGTTCACCAAAAAATGAATTTTTTTATAGTTTTATAGTATAGTTCATGTGAATCAAACACTATATTTCACCACAGATCTCAAATCTCTTGTGCTTTTTAAACTTAAGGTGTTTAAACTAAAGTTTTTGTCCTTAGTGACACCAAATACTCACGGTTCTCTTGTTTCTTGTAGCCACATGCGATGCTCTGAGTTTGAATATGTGAATAAGTAAATTGCAAATAAATGCAAATGTAATGTTACATTTTATATTGTATATCTAGGATATCTGATTAATCTCATATAGAATGCTTGATATGGAAAGTGCTTCAGTTTTCCAGTGTTCATTTACTCTTCAGTTTAACCTCACACTGCTTCTTTTAGATGTTTGTTTTTCAAAAACATTAATAATGCAGTATTAATCATTTTTGCAGTGTTGTTCTCCTGTCATAGTTTCTTAAACAATTTTCGTTACTGTTTTAATTAAAGTCTTTTCATTAACCTCATGATGCACACACGCCACCCCCGAGTACTTTCCTGTAGCTCAGCAGTTAGAGCATGACGTTAACAACGCCAAGGTCATGGGTTTGATCCCAGAGATTGCATATATTTAATGTATAGTGATCAATGTGTAGTATAATGCAATGTAAGTCGCTTTGGATAAAAGCGTCTGCCAAATGCCTAAATGTAAATGTAAATGTACTTGTTTCTCAGAACTATCAATTAAATTGACATAAGACATAAGAGATAAATCACTTTCTTTGTCTCTCCCACTGTCAGTTTGCTCTAGTATGTCTAGAAGTGGCCTTCCAGAATCAGCAATCAGCGTCAAAAATACAATCAGCAATCAAAATACTGGCCAATATAACAATACTTCTCTTAAAGCTTCTAAACTCTCTGAGAAGGACATGGATGAGGACTACGAAGACAATTTTGCCCCCTTGCACATGGAGGCAGACTACAGCACAGATGATTTGCACCTTCACAGCAGAACCATGCTGGAACCTGAATTGCCCCTAGAACCACAGCATCTGCCTTCTCAAACAATTGAAAGTTCCTACAGGGTGAGGGAAAGGCAGGACAGAAGACCACATGCCGCTAGTGTGGAGATTACCAGTTCTCTGGATCAACTGTGGCGTCGCTTCAGTGAAAAATGGAGCATGGAAGAAACCCGACACACTAATGAGGGAGATACTTCTTTGCTTGATAGACTAGAGCGTCTGTCTCGACTCATTCACAGTACCACTCTAAAAGACAAAACTGTCAAACAACCTGACAGCATCAGTAGAGCTCGTGAAGGAAGGGCCAATGAAGAGGAGGGAATGAGAGCTGAGAAAGGAGAGGAGGGGGAAAGATTGCATTTAGAAGTGGCTCCACAACAAGCATGGGCAGAGCAGGAAGAGAGCCTAGAGAATGTGCATCATTATCCTGCAGAAAGAGATGAGTCTTCAAGTGTGTCCATGGAAACGAGCAGCAGCATGTCCACCATTGACACAGAGCGGCTGCTCCGAGCTTTCGGACCCCACCGTATCATCAGTAAAGGACTAAGAACCAGTGATAGCTTGCTTAGGCTTCACAATACCATCAATAATCAGAAAACAGGCAGGAGGAAACCCAGTACAAAACATGCTGCGGTTTCTGTTGCTACAGAGAACATCAGCACAGATGACTCCACAGTAAGGCAGTTGTGCTTCTGTTGTCTTCATTATATAGTTTTATTCTGTTTTATTTGACAATATCTTGTCAGTTTATCTTGTTGATATTTATGTAGCATTTTTACCACCTAGTGAAACTAGCATACTGACAGTCTTAAGAGTTCTGCATCTCTTCCAGGCATCTCCTGATTATTTGTCCTCTTCAAGCACGCTGTCTCTTACTTCTCAAAGAGGTGCCTCCCACAGTTTCACTACCAAAAGGCCAAAGGTCAAACTGGTTAGCAAAAGTGTACAAGCAGGTCTGTTGCACAACAATAAAAATTAAAAATTGCAACGTTTATTTTCACACAGAGATAAATGTTTGTCCACATGGACATGGAGAGTGTGAACCAAAGAATTCTCTGTCCTTCTTTGCAGGTGATTTGGAAATTGTGATAAACGGCACACGCAGACACACTCGGGATGTAGGCACCATCTTTCCCTCTCCTAGTGTCTCCAGTAATGCCCGCACAACAAACACCTTAAGCAGAGGTTATCCGGAAGTTTCAATCCACACTGCGTTCACAACTAACTCCACCCAAACTTCATCAGCACTAAAGGAAGAGTCCTGCAACAAGAGCATCAGCTCCTGCAACAAGAGCATTCGAACACGCTACCCTAACGGTACAGATTGTGGTGTATAATCCTTTTCTCTCTAAATATTCAGAAAATACCTCCTACTGTTCTCATCTTTATCACATTCTCTTTAAGGTGTGTCATGGTTTGTCTCCGCTGATGGGTTGAAGTCTGATGGTCGTAAGGAAAACCAACCACAGAATGAATCGGCTGCGTGCCAAAGCCAGGCCTGGTTCGAGCCTTACAGTAGAACCCGACCGTGGAGAGAACCAATAAGAGAACCACTGAGAGAACCACTAAGAGAACGACAGATACAGGAGGAGCAAGAGAGGCAAAGAGAATCAAGATCAGCTATAGGGTCTAATAGCAATGACAAGCCCTCGGCTCTTGTTCGACTTTCACTGCAGGTGCGTGACTTGATGTTTGTTAAGGTTATATGAGTGGTTTTATTTTCCTGTTTGTTTTTAAAAAGTACATTGATTTTGATTATGTAAATTTAGTGTAAGATCAACACATGGATTTCTTACAGGAAGCTCTAGAGCTCCATCGGCCAGAGTTTGTGTCTCAGTCACGAGAGCGAATGAAGAGGTTGGAGTTACTGGTTGAGGAGAGGAGACTACAGGCAATCTTCAGCAGAGAGAGAGAAGAGCTTTTCAACCGCCCAGGACCATCACGTCCTCTTAAACCAGGTGAGCTAATAATCTAAAGGCCCCGGATACTTTTTCTACACAAATACAGTAAATATACTATAAGAGAATACTGTAGTAGCAGTGACCGCAGGCTCCAAAGCATGTGCACTGTGGCTTTAAATTGGGCAGCTATGGACTGTCTGCATGGCACAGATGCCTACAAGTAAAAATAAAATGTATGTTGCATGAATTGTGCAGAACACAGACAACTGAAGTATACTTTGGGCTTTAAAAGACTATTTTTACCATTAGTAATGTGAGAGGACAGTTCAATATACTGTACATTTATACACACTTGCATCAAAATCCATATTAAAAGATGCCCCTTTCACCAGCTCCTGTACCTCGAAAGCGAGCTGTTCCAAGACAAGAGATGGTACAACGATCCAAACAGTAAGTATCATCATCGCTCAGATTCCACCTGTTATACTGTGCAAAGTAATAGAAATAAATACATTACATTTCATGTGCCTGTGCCAACTGTGTGTATGCGCATAGTGTTTAGTAAATTTCAAGGATGTGATAGGATTCCATGATTTTTGTAATGATAGTTGTCTTGTGCCTTCTGCCACAATTTTTCAGTTGGGTAGGGAAGAAAGCTTACACACAGAGAACAGACAGAACAAATAGACTTAGGAGGTAGGATTGTGTATGTGTGTGTGTGTGTGTGGGTGTGTTTATTATGCATGTGTTTGTAAAATGGCCAATTTAAATCAAGTTCAGGTCCAGTCAGAGACACAAAATTGCTCCTTTTTAGAAAACAGAAACTTCAAACTGTTTCAAGTTTAATAATGGATAATAATTTAGTTTAATGAACAGTCAAATTAAATGTATAATTCATTAAGGAAATATGCTCAACTTCCGGAAGTCCAAAAAAGGAGGGAGGAGGAAAAAAGACGGGCAGAGTACAGCTCCTACCGCCTTAACGCTCAGCTCTTTAACAAGGTAAGTTCAAAAGAAACATTTTCACAACCTGGATTTACATGACCAGTTTGATTGCAATTTTAATGCATTGCATCTTTTTTTGCAGAAAGTCACAAATCGTGTGTTAGGGAAAAGAGCACCATGGCAGTGATCTCAACTGAAATCTACCTGCTTAGCTGTTTCATGTATTTGTCAGTGGTTTATATGGGGAGATATTTTAGAATATTTATGTCAGTGGTTATGTGTGAATTCTGATTTTATTTAATGTAGTTTTGAACATGATCTTATTTATCCTGTTTGAGTTGCAAGGTTAAATAATTTTTATTATGACTGTTTGAATTTTTACTATAGTTGCAGAATTAATAGTTTGATTATGTGTGTCTTTGATAAATATTTCTCATTTTTATAAAGCAAATAAAATAAGCAGGAGTTTGTAGAAGATTTTGTATCTGTTTTTAATTAAAAAAAATTTATATATTGCTGGGTTAGTGTGAAATTTTCATAGATTTTAATATTACTTAAACAACCTGGACTAATCTGTACATACTACTAAAAGTACATAAAATACAGTAGGCAACATCACTTTCTCTGAAAATGTCCTACTTTTTTACAAATCAACTAGCGGCTAGTAATTTCTTTGACACTAAAGGTAATTTCCTTCAGGCTAAAGGACTGTTTTGTACAGATGAAAGAAACTGGGCAATGCAGATTTAGAACATAAGAAAACAGTGAGGCCGTTGTGTAAGTATTTTCTATATATCCCACTCTATCCTAACACTATACTCTTTTCTTTTTTTTTACCTGGTGCTGTTGGAACTGTATGTGTTTTTTTAAGGGTAAATGAGATTACATTTATCTTGGCCCCATTACACATCCGGATGCTTCTCCCTCTGTGTTCAAGGAAAATGTACGTCTAAATAAAGCATTAAGTTACCACATCAAAGAAGTCAAGGATCTGTGGTAGAGAAAGGCAGCACTGTCAGATAAAAATGATACACCTACCTATCATTTTTAAATGATACCCAATGTGACAACATTCTGTTGATTTGAACTTATCCATCAAAGCTTCAGACACACTAGACTGACTATATGTATATAGTATTTTCTTCATTTCAACACTATCATTTTTAATAGTTTAAAAAGACTATTCCTAGAAATCACACTTCTTTTAGATCATCCCAATAAAATTTGTGTGCCCTTTGCCTGGAAGCAGAGTAGGTGAGGCCAAGATAGTGGGCACAATGAAAATTTGCATCTCTCAGCCTAATTGTAGAAAACGGCAATTTCAGGAAAACTAAAGATTCAGTTGACAAATTCAATGCCACTTTTTTAACACTAACGCATGATTTTTAATACAACTTCCACTGTAAACTCCAGTGACCCGTAGATCTGTCTGACCTCTACAAATCATTTACATAAATGAAATTATTTGCATCCATATATTGTTCATCCTCTAATTATTTGTGTATATATATATAGAGCAAAAGAGAGAGAGAGAGAGAGAGAGAATAATTTTTAAAGTACAATC
The DNA here is from genome assembly GCA_036877575.1 of Botia almorhae. Classification (NCBI taxonomy): domain Eukaryota; kingdom Metazoa; phylum Chordata; class Actinopteri; order Cypriniformes; family Botiidae; genus Botia; species Botia almorhae. The sequence continues at coordinate 18,358 of JAZGTJ010008379.1, forward strand.
AGGATATGGCACACTGATCATCTACAATGTTGATGCATATACATTTTTTTAAATGTGCTATTTTCTAAAATAGTTCTGAGGATCACAGATTGATAATATTCAATTATTTTAAAAGAATCGGAAAGTGTTTTTATTTTTCATATATATAGATGACTGTAGACCGATATTTTATTATATGTTATTAAGGGTGTAATAGTTTGCATTTAACAGAAATTAAGTAAAGTAACAGTATTTAGGAAAGTAAATTTTGTGTTATAATGAAAGTCTTTTTCTGTGCCCCTGTATTATGCAAATGAAGCATTTTGATGGCTGGCTTTGTGTTTTTGAGCATTACACAGTATAACCCAATACAGTATTGGTATAGACATTGTTGGCTGTTGTAAAATCAGTTTGTAGTCACTTTACTATCAGAAGATCATCTTCTGATAGTAAAGTGTAAGTTCTGACTAAGCCATACGAGTGATTGACAAGTGAGCAGTATCTGTAGATTATAAGGATGGATTTTAAAACATTCCCTCCCAGCCCAGCCCAATCACAGTCATGCTGATGTCCCACAAGTAAATATAGAAGACTATTAATAGCATCTCATACACACAACAACCAGCTGCTCACTGACCAAGCAAACCCACAATACAAAAGCGGTGCAAGTCAAATCCAGAAGGACATACACAGGTAGAAACTCGATCAAAAGTGTATTTAACAATTTTACAACCTGTAACTGTATTCTGCTTACATACTGACTTAAAGTAGATATAAATTAGCACTGATTTCTACAACAGTGTTTGCTCAAACTTGCATACACATGCTTCATTTTGTTAAGTAGCATGGGAGACTTTCAAGACTTTGAACAAGAGTTCTATCAGTCTGGATATTATGCAGATGGCCAACAAGAGGAGATATATGGCTATGATCCAACCTACATTAATCCAGAGTACCACAATGTGTGAGTGTAACCTCAACAACTGCATGCAGATTTGATATACTATTTAATGTTTCAGTTCATGTGTATGGTGTCTCTGTGTGAGTTATTTAGTTGAGTTATGCTGGTGCAGCTGTTTATTGTTTACTGATTTTCAGCGATGGTAACGCTCCTCTGCCAGATGAATATATTACTTCAGCCCCTTACAGTGGACAAATGTTACAGCCTGCAGTACAGCCTGAGCAAACAGAATATACAGATTCATTCGAGGAAGAGCCTCCACTTTTGGAAGGTAAGGACAAAAAAGATTTATACTTTTGCTTTTAAAAATATTAACAAAAAGATTTATGAAAATTTGTCGTGTTTATCCATTAGTCTAACTGTAAAAATGTAACTGAAAATTGTTGGGGTTTTTTCCTCAGAGCTGGGTATTAACTTTGACCATATCTGGCAGAAGACTCTGACTGTATTAAATCCACTGAAGCCAGCAGATGGCAGTATAATGAATGAAACGGACCTCACCGGCCCTGTTCTTTTCTGCATAGCCCTAGGAGCCACACTTTTGATGGTATTAACCTCATCTTGAACCTTTGGCCAATTACATTACACCAGAAGTGAAATGGCGAAACCATTAACTAGAGGTACAAAGTGATTTTTATTAAAATGTAAACATGAAAACATTCCTTACTGTCCAGAGCATGTACTGTGTGTTGGTATTAGGGTGTGTATGTATTGTGTGTTAGTCTGTTTGTTCTCTCTGCAGGCAGGGAAGGCACACTTTGGATACGTGTATGGAATCAGCGCTCTGGGATGTGTTGGGATGTACATGCTGTTAAACCTGATGAGCAGCTACAGCATATCCTGTGGATGCGTGGCTAGCGTGCTTGGATATTGTCTGCTGCCCATGGTGGCACTCTCAACCTTTGCAGTTGTTTATTCACTTCAGTGAGTATACACTGCTACTGCAGGCCTATATAAGCTGTTTGACTGTGGTAAATATATCCACCACAGCAGTTGTTCTGCAGCACATAGCAGAAAATACAGGTTTGTTGCATTTGAATAGCAAGTGGCTTTATTGTTTTTTTTTTACAGGGGATTTTTAGGCACATTGTTGGCCTTGCTTGTGATTGGCTGGTGCAGTCTGTCAGCTTCTAAGATTTTCAGTTCCACTCTTGATATGGGTGGGCAGCAGCTGCTGGTGGCCTATCCCTGTGCTTTACTGTATGGCGTCTTCGCTCTCCTTACTGTCTTCTGATTATTCTGTTAAAAATTTTACCATTTATACAAAATTATTACTGTACGCTGAGATAATATATGCGGTTTACACTTAATGCAGATTGTCTAAATACTAATGTGGCAACAAAACAAAGTTACAAGTTACTTGTTATCAAAATAATGAAAATAAAACTCTGTAGTCATGTTCTTGTGTTCTTATTAGGTACTTACCCTGGAGTTTTATAAGGCTGTCATACAGTCTGAAGATCTGAGAAAACATCTTGCAAACATGGATACATTGTATTGGCAGCAATTTCATGATACACATTCACTCTCGATCTCACTCCCTTTTAGGGATCAAGCTGAATAATGCAGAGAAAGCTGAGCTATCTAACCATCTGATCTTATTAATTATTGAGTCATGTGTGAGAAAGCAGCTGTTTTTATATTTACACATAGGTTAACTGATCTTAGATATTATGCATAGTTATTCAAAAGGTTTTCCCTTTAGGTAAAGATACAGTGTGGTTCATAAAAGGCACTTTTAGACAAAACAAAAGACAAACATTATAAACAGACAAGAAAAAATGAAGTTTAGTATGAGTTTA
>JAZGTJ010008380.1:0-21099 GCA_036877575.1 Botia almorhae
AAAATAAACAAAATCTGTTTATTTTGCAAGTAGATGACAGATCAGTGTTCAACACGATCTCCTTACCCCGATTCATAACTGTACATTTATAATAATGATTTATTATTTGAGCTGTCGGGTCCGATTTCTGAGGAAATGTCAGTTTGGCTTCATTTATCTTCAAAATACGTGAAGCACATGAAATAACTAGATAATAACAAAGATGACAGAAGAGAGGCAAAAAATATGGATTGCAGCTTTAAATTAATCTATGTCTTTGGGATAAACACATTTTTGACTGTGATTTCTCTTATAGGGGCTGCTGAAAAACGATGTATTTCTTTGGATGTGTAGCTGGAGAAAAAACATCTAACTGTTTTGGGATGTTTTTGTTTGCTTGACCTTTTTCTGTCTGTAATCTTCAGGGTGTGAAAGCACAGTGTTGAATGAAAGGTGATGTAGTCCAGACTGTGTGAGATATTGAGGTTCAGATCTTCACTGTTCTCCACCTTTAAAGCTGAAGAACTGGAAATTGAAGGAGCGGTTTTGAAAGAACTAATCTGGCTTTCGTTATCTGTGGTTTCATGTTGTCAGGATCCTCCAGGGCTGCCAGGTAAATGAGGTTTCGGAGGAAGAGCTGGACAGGGAGAGATGGGAACCATCGGTCTTGCTGGTTTACCAGAACCCGCGGTAAAAGATTACCGGTTTTATCTGGTTAAAAACCGGCTTACTCAAAATCATCTGCTTTGTGATTATTGACTTTTGTTCAGGGGTATGATGGAGATCCTGGAGATAGAGACCAGATGGACTCAAGATAGACACATTGTGTCCACCTCAGGGACAAACTGGGCCAAAATGTTGACAGATACATAAACTGCCTGCAGGATTTCATTTCCCTGCTTGTGGACTTTTGAACTTTTAGTCTCGTTAAACAGGTACAGAGTTTGTCAGAGGGATGTTTTGTTTTGCAGGGTGAAGCTGGTGTTTGTGATCCTCTGGGCGGTCCAGGATTCCGTGGCACACCTGTACATAAACACCGACCTGTTTTATCCGCTTCAGAATGATGTCAGAGATCAGACTGACTCCTATTAGTGCCACGTGGCCACTGGAAGGAAGGTGTGTCCTCTGAAACCACAGCTGTGATTATTTCATTTATACAGCTCCTGTTATCTTTAACCTGCACCTGAACCAGAGAAGTACTGATTACAATCACGGTCATCGTGATCTGTGTTGTTCTAACATGCACTATTTAATAGACCGTATATATGACTCAGACTTCAGAGCAAGAAATGAGGTTGACAGTCAGCGTTCAGATCAACAGGCTGTGAGATCAGATCAAGAGATTCGTGGATCACCAGGAAGAGAATGTGTTAAAGTTCAGAGAAGACGAACATTTTTACTGCGTGTTACTTTAGAATATCAAAACTGTTACTGCGTTCTTATCGTTTCATGACCTTTTATGAGTTTACACTCATAAAATAACTTAATAACTTTTCTTTCAGGATAATGGACTTCAGTGAACAGATCTAAGAACTGGTTAGTGAACTTAAAAGGAGCTTTAGGGTACCCACATACAAATGTAATATATGTCCATATATGTCATATGAAACCATATATATATATATATATAATTACTTCTTACATATACACACCCACACAAATTACACATGCATGCATGACATGTTATTTACATGTGACGTATATAACTAATATATCACTAAATACTAATATTTGAGTCACACACACACGCGCGGGGGTCAAACCGATCCGTCCAAAATAAAGAAATTAAATCAATATACATACGCGAAGTAGCTCGGCCAATCGGATGGCGTTTCGGGTCGGACTCCGCCCTCTCGGCAGTGACTCACGCTTGTTGTTTCAGGCCTGTTGCTGTTGCTGCTGCTGTCACGTTCCGCTCATTCATTCATTCAGTCATTCATTCATTCATTCAGTCACTCCGTAACGCAGCGCTCGCGTTCACCGTCTGTTTACTGTCTTCAGCAGCTTGACTGCTTTATTACAGCCGTGCATATTCGGGGAAAGAAACGGAGCAAGTAAGTGATCTCAACGTGTTTGTTAGTCATCATTAGTTCTGCTCACAAACAGTTTGTGGTTAGTGCGCCAGCTGGACACGTCCACACTCGCTTTATATGATTATATAGATTATTTGACGACCGCGCGTTTTGTGTGCCATAATGTTACTTCCGACTGTGTTTTAGTGTTAGTACGTTGATTCTGTTGATGCCTGTTGCTGGACTTCTCCATAGTGAATGAGTACAGAATTACAATAATACATATAAGTAAAAACATGCATGGGGTCAGTCAGGGGTTAAGCGGATCATTATGCGAATATGTTAAATGAATCGCATACAGAAAAATCTGATCGGCTATATATAGTGAAGGGATGTAAATAAAACCCAATGGTAAATCTGTTATCCACAAATTAAACTCTAGTAAATGAACAGACCTACGTTTTCTTATCGTGACATCACTGTATGTATGATCTTTATGTAATCGTGATAAACATCCTATAAATTGTGTCATTTGTATTTCTGAAAGTGTTTAAATATTTGCCATGACTTTATTTGCGTGTTGTCATCATGTGTTGTGCTGGTTTATGTTGTGTTAGGTATCAGCATGGCGAGTGAGGGAGCTGGAGCCCCACGGAGTCGCAGGGCTCCACAGAAGCTGACCCCGTCATCACAGCAGGACGGCACAGGAACCGAAAACTCCAGCAACGGTAAGACTGAATCTCTCTATACGGTTTTCATCTTGAATTTTCTCTTATGGCCCTTTTTTAAAGCTGCAATCTGTAACTCTTTTGGGTTACAAATAAACAAACATCTGCTATTGAACATGACAGATCCATGTTGATCTTCGTATCTAACCTTGATTCCCAAATGTTAGTTTAAAATAATGATTTATAATTTGACATTTTCAGGAAATGTCAGTTTGACTTCGTTTTATTTCAACATGTGTAAGAAAAGTTCGTAAAGTAACCTGCGATTTTATGTTTCAAACATAAATGGTGGTCGAGAGGCAAAAGTTGCAGCTTTAATTTTCATTATACTGTGTATCAAGGTGCAGGGTATTATTGTTTTTAAATGAATTGTTTTGCTTTTAAATGTAATATGACTGGGGCAGTTTTACTGCAGGTGAAAATGACTCGATCACAATGTAAACTGGCACACGATGAATCAGATAGCTGGAGTTATTGAAAGGTCAGGCATTTTCTGTAAGCTCTATTCGAGGTCGCTGAACTCTCACCGCCTGGAAGTAATTGCAACATTTTTCATTCAGTGTCTTAACTGTTTACTCGGGCTGATTGCTTAACTTGTGAATAAGCCTCAACTAGTCAGTTGTGTTAGGCGTGACATACCTATGACATCATTCTCTCATCACACCTCGCTTACACGTATTCATCTGGCAGACGCTTTTGTCTAAAGCGACTGACAGTGTATTCAAGGTATGCAATTTATCAGTATGTTCTACCGGGAAATCGAACCCACAACCTTTGCGCTGCTAACGCAATGCTGTGCCAGTTGAGCTACAGGGACACAAAATGGCAAAATCGTTGTTTTTCTCTAATGAGATATATCTGCTCCTTGCGATCTAAACAGTAATTACTGTAAGACTTGGCTTTGACTAGGTAACTATAGTAACAACAATATACAGAAAACATGACCCATAATACATTTATGTTATGTAAGTAAAGAGAATAAGCTGATTTTGAAATGAATAGTCTGCTGTGTGATTTGCCATGTGACCTAATTGGGAAATTGCCGTGTCTTGGTGGGAAGTTTATTCCCAGAATCCCAGTCATTCCCAATTTATTGCCTACTTGGTAACACACACACACACACACACATTCAGTTTTCAGGTTTTATAGGGATATATATAGCAATACATTCCACATATTTAACGTTTTAATATTGTACAAACTGTATATTCTATCCCACTACACTAACCCTCACAGAAAACCCCCAAGGTTAACATTAACCGGTGTTACTATGCTTTTAGGGGGTCTGCGACACAATTTTAAATATTAATTAGAAAGGCAAATGAGTTACTGTTTAAAATGAGCTTTTCGTATTTGTGCGCGTTTGAGGAAACGCTTATCTTTAAAATGTATGATTTTGGCGCCCTCTTGCTGTGGCCTTCATGCATTGCATACAGCATGTGGTGAATTCACCCGTTTCCAGGAAAGATCTCTGTCAAATATTTATCTTATTTTAGGAACAATGGAAGTGGAGCACATTATTAGCAGGAAACTGCAGCTGAAGAAGAAAGCTGAGGTAAGATCTTCGTCCCAAAGGAGGTTTTACAGTATTTCTTGTTTTAAAAAAAACATCAGAGACACAAATGAGAGATGAAAAGACTGGATTATAGATTTCAGATATAATGTTGTGATATTATTCTATTTAAAATGCAGTAGCCTGTGATTAGTTCAGTTTCGATCTGTGTTTGTTCTGCTTTGTGCTGCTTTATCCGCAGTGATACTGTAGACTCTGTTTCAACACTTAATCTTGTCAGATGACTTTATCAGATCTGTGCTGTTAATGTTTAATTTTTGCTGTTGGTCAATGGCAAACAAAATTTGTTGAAACAAATAGTTTCATTTAATACCAAAAATCATCAAATCTTACACTTTTCTTACATATTCTTACGTCATTCAATTACATTAAATATTGTTCATATTCTAAAAAATGTAAACACGTATGAAAGTAACAGATCTTAATAGACCTTTAATAACTTAATTGATCCAAAACAGTTAATGATATAATATAAATGATGATGTCATAAAACTGGGGCTGGCTGTCTCTGCTTTCTTCGGAAGTGTTTGTAAAGTTTACAGGAAGTCTAGCTAGAATAGGGAAGGATGTGTTGTTTCAGGATGTGTTGACACACCTCACACGTCCATCTGCCAATGTCATTAAAACCTTCTACACCTCAAAAAAAGAGAAATCTACTGTAATCAAATCGATTGTTGTTAGAATTGATGCCAAAGGTTAGTTTAATTTCAGACGTTCTTGATTTCAAGATTATTAGTTAATTTCTTGCTTTATTTTCTCTCGGTGTGGTCAAAATTAGCTTCCCAAAATCACCTTGACATGCAAGACCTTTATTTGTCCTCATCGAGAGCAGCCTTAGTCAAAACAAAATGGCCGTGACATGAATCGTGTAGCTTGAGTTATCACATGAGAGCAGCATGTCAGACTAAATTACCGTTATCTTGTGGCTATGATGTGACTTTATTAAGAGAAGCTGAAGGATACAGAGCGTCTGGGTTAGTGACAGAAACTCACTTTCCAAGACCTCCTGGAAACCATTTGTTTACCTTCATGAGATCTTACCCGGTATATCTGTTTAGTCATCGCTGTGCTGTTTGACTTTCAGCATTTGAAGGCAGATCTGATGCGTCAGTTTGACTCTCAGGTGAATGAGTTCATGGACAGTCTGATCGAGGAGTCCTCCAGTCTGAGTTCCTCTCACGTCAACACAGTTTTTTCTCTCTCAGATAAGGAGAAAAGCAAACTGAGGTACTGAAATCTCACTCAAACCTGTCGGGAGGCACAGCTGGGACTGAAACCACTTTATAGTTCACTTCACTTAAACTTTTTTAACCTCCTCTTCACCCTGTAGGCACATGACACCCCCCCAAGGCCAAACTAAGCAGTTTGTGATTCGCAGATCGCTGTTGGAGTAAGTTTAAGAAATTTTAAGGTTGACATGTTTTCATTCGTATTTTTATCGCGTTCCCTGGGAATCGAACCCACAACCTTCACGCTGCTAATGTAGCGCTCTATCAATTGAGCTACAGGAACACACGTACAGCTTTGACGTTTGTACTGATGTGTGTAGAATCTAAAATAATCTTTTGTAAGATAATTCTGGTTCTGAGATTTAATCTGATTTGTAATGACATCATTTCATCGTGGTAAAATGATTTCATTTTTCTCTCATGTATTTAATAAGAGCGGTGTGGCTATTAAGTGCTCGGAAGTGCATGTGCATATATCGGAATATTTGGGATTGTTGAATGCTTTTCTTACCATGTTTCTGTCATGCAGTGATCTGTTCGAGGTGAACCACATCCGCACCATCTACCACATGTTCATAGCTCTCCTCATCCTCTGTATCTTCAGCACGCTCATCGTGGACTACATCGATCAGGGCAGGTCAGCGCAGTTGTTGTTAAAGTGGACCAATCACAGACCAGACTCACCGAGTCTTTTGTTCCATAAAGCTGCAATCAGTACCTTTTGCCTCTTTGTCGCCATCTCTGTTTGAAACATAAAACTGCAGGTTACTTTACATACTTTTCTTTACATATGTTGAAGTCAAATGAAGCCATACTGTCATTTCTTGGTTAATTAGACCTGACAGTACGGTAAGGAGATCGTATTGAACACAGATTTGTCATGTACTTCTTCAGTAACTGAAAGTTACAGATTGCAGCTTTAACATGAATGACAAGTTGTAATTCTAAGCAACCGCTGTAAGAACAAGCTACAAAAGCATCCGTCGAATAATATGATAGCAAGTCTTCTGTTTCTGTTTACGAGCGTGTCGTAAAAACTGATCGATAGCTCAGATTGTAAATCATTATTTTAAGCTTATTGTTGTGAATTAGCAGTTCTGCTAATGAGAAATGTTTTTTAATTCATCTGTTCCCTCGTTCTGTCAGGCTGGTGCTGGAGTTTGATTTGTTGGTGTACGCGTTTGGCCAGTTCCCTCTGGTGGTCGTGACGTGGATGTGTATGTTCTTCTCTGCCCTCGTGGTTCCTTTTGTACTGTTGAGTGCCTGGGTCAGCGTCTACACCACCTCAAAGCACCAGAGCCTGTGGACAGTGCTGGCTGCTTCCCTCCTGCTGCTGTATCAGGGGCTGTGTTTGGGTTTCCTGCCCTTATATGTGGTGCTGAAGAACAGCCTTCCCCCTGCCTCCTGCTTCATTCTCATTCTGGAACAGGTACTCAGTCTCCATGGCAACAGATTATTTTACGTTGTTCTGTTCGTTGTCGTCACACTGTGGTTCTGCATCCAAGTGTTTAAGGGTAAAGTCGTTGCTATAACTAGCTAGAAAGCAAAACTGCTGTACACTTTTGTTTTAATTTGACTTTTACACTGAGTAAAGGTTAGCTTGTTTGCACGCGTATTTATTTCTGTTGCTGTTGTAAACAGGTGAGGTTGATAATGAAGACTCACTCTTTTATTCGAGAGAATGTGCCAAGAATTATGTCCTCAGAACGAAACAAAACAAGTAAGATCGTCATTAGATGCCATAACATGCAAAAATAAAGAAGCAAATACTTTCATTTTCTTATGTCCTCTTCTCTTTGATTTTGGCAGATTCCGCAGCTGTGCCGCAGCTGAACCAATACTTATATTTTCTCTTTGCACCCACACTCATATACCGAGACAATTATCCACGGTACGAACACAGCTGCAGGTCTGAAGTATGATACATCAATACATCAAAGTAGCACATACAGTCAGATTATTAATGTGTGTGTTTTGTCTTGGCAGAAATCAGTGTATTCGATGGGGCTACGTGGCTACAAAATTTTTACAGGTGTGTTTATTGACCGTGAGCTTTTTAACGTTGTGCTTCTATATACGCGTTTTTGTTACATTCACATAACAAATATTCAAATATCTGCTTTATGTAAGGCTTAAATATTTTGACAGTGTTTTCTCTGTGTCATTGCAGGTTCTGGGCTGTCTGTTTTATGCGTACTATGTGTTTGTGCGGCTGTGTATCCCTCAGTTCCACAATATCAGCATGCAGCTTTTTAACCTGAAGGTCATGGTGCTGTGTGTCTTCAACTCTATACTGCCAGGTACACAGCTGTGTCACATACATCTGTGTTTAAATGTTGTCTATGTGTGTATCAGATACTACATGACCAGTGTTGTGTTTGTAGAGAAGTGGGCCAGTGAATGTGTGAGTTCACATGGAAAATTCTGATGTTTGTGTGATATCGTTGTGTTTATTGCAGGAGTTCTGGTGCTTTTCCTGGCTTTCTTTGCCTTTCTGCACTGCTGGCTCAATGCGTTTGCAGAGATGCTGCGGTTTGGAGACAGAATGTTTTATAAGGTGCGAGGCGACACGTGCACATTTCTAGACCCGCTGTATCTTAGGGATCAAGTGCTCCGTTTTGTTGCTGTGACGTGATTGGTCACTGAACTTGCTTCTCCTCTAGGATTGGTGGAACTCCACTTCATTTGCTAACTATTACCGTACCTGGAACGTAGTTGTACACGACTGGTTGTATTACTATGTTTACAGGGACTTCCTGTGGGTAAGTTATCTGTCAGTTATGCATGTAAAATATTTATGTACAGTATGATTACGATACAGAATACCGTCCATTCATTCTCTCTGTAATCTCTCGCTTATAGAAAGCTAGAAATATAAGTTAACTTATAGTAAATGTTTTACAAGCCAGTAATTACGAACGAGTAGGAAAGTCATTTTGGTGAATGTGCATCAAGCTAAACCAAGAGCGATCATGTGTTTCTGCAGATGACGCAGAAGAGATTCCGCGCAGCCGCCATGCTCGTGGTCTTCACTGTTTCTGCTGTGGTCCATGAGTATGTTCTGGCCATCTGCTTTGGCTTCTTCTACCCCGTCCTCTTCTGCCTCTTCATGTGCTTTGGAAGTAAGAACCTCTTTTACTAACAGAAAATGTCAAATTTCCCCGCAAGAAAACATTTTGAAGTGGTTTACTGGTGTCGTTTGGTTTAAGCCGGTCAGCTGCTTGTCTGGCCATGCTGGTGCTTTAAAACTCTACAAAAACCTCAAAACTGAGTTGCCAGTCCAGTTGGACCAGGCTGGTAAACCAGCTAACCACATTAAACCGATGCACATGACGTGCCCACATTTTAAATCTTTTCTCCTAGTGGTGTTTAACTTTGTTCTTCACGACCGGAGGAAAGGACCCATCTGGAACGTCATCATGTGGACCGCACTGTTCCTGGGTCAGGGAGTTCTTATCTGCCTCTACTCTCAGGAGTGGTACGCTCAGCGCTACTGCCCCATAAAAGAGGTAAACAGGGTCTCAGGGGTTCATCTGTGAGGAATGACTTGCTGTGGATTTATTCATTTATTGTGGATATCTGTGGTTTCCTGCTTTGCTCCCACAGCCCTCGTTCATAGACCTGCTCAAGCCTCGATCCTGGACATGCTATCCACAGTCCAACACTGCTGTCAATGCTAACTAAGCTAAGCCCCGCCTCCAGGCCGTTAAATGTGATTTTATTGGAGGGAATGAAGAGGAGCTCCACCTCTTCTTGAACCTTTTATTTTTTTAAAACGTGGTGTTGCACAATGACCAAAACTGAAGCGACAATCTTGCTGTAAAGCACACGGACAACGTTTAACAAACAGGCCCTAGACGATCTGTTTTGTGAACCTCTGAATAAACAATATTTATGATCGTGTTTTCATAGGATTGATAATGGTCCTTATTTTATTAATTGTAATTTGTATGTGACAAAATCTAGCTAGCATTTGACGATCTATTGTAGGTTATGACTGATCTGGCTAAAGAGATTCTATTTTTAAAAGCCTTTTTGATGTCATTATTCTTTTTTTAATGGTGCGAATTTATCTCTGTGTTGTTAAACAGAATTTGATGTTGTGTTGTTGAATGTCGAGAGAACATAATATATTTCAGTGTGGAAGACAATGCTAAGGTCATACACAAGATGGGTATAGTCTTGTTTTGACTAGTTTTAACTTGAGCTACATAAAACATTCCACAACCAGGAAACCAGGTTGCTAATTCTAGAACCTCGACTGATTAAGATTGTGTGCCATACTGCTGAGAAACACAGTGGCTGTTTTTTTAATTCCCTCACACTTCTGTGAGGTGTTTATTAAATTGAGAGTTTGTAGGCCAGATTTTAAAGTATTTGAAAGTATCTGAAATTTCATTTCCAGGATATTTTAAATTCTCCGTACTGTCGGGGTTATTTGCTGTAGTTACTGTATGATGTGAAACTAGCCTGGAAAGAGATTTCTGAGTACCTGTATGACACCCATTGTTTGTCCAGATCAATCCTAGGAGATTGATAAAACGCTGAATTAAATGTAATTTAAGACCTGTAATTTAGGTCATATTTATTGCACGATAGGAAATAACGTCTGGGATGTGCAGCTGCTGCACTCAGGTGATCCATGTTTTTAAGCACAACCCCTTTACACTACTGAGACGTTACATATATTAATAGGGGGCTAGTTTTGTTGTCATTGAGACATTCAGAATGTCGTTTTGGGTAAATATTCTTTTCCAGTTCCACAAGGTGAAATAATTTCTGAGATTTTCCGTTCAACAGAACCTGCAGTAACTGTGGTGAGCAGCAGGTGGTGCTGGAGAGTCGACTGCGCATGTGCGTGTACAGCGTTTTACAGTCTGTTTTGTTTCACGGCACCTGTCGTGTAAATTACCTGTTGTCATTTCCAGAATGGTCGACTGTCATTTTCATCACAAAGCTAATGAATATTTTGTAATAACACAATGGGGAAAAATACAACAAATGCCAAACAAATATTTTTAAAATCAGTCGTCATGGGTGTTAATGTTTGGAAGTGCATAAAATGCTCTGTAACGGACGAATAAATATAATTTTACTGATTTAAGTGTGTTTGTATCTTGTGTGCACTATATTACAACGTTGAGTATTTATCAAACGTTTTCTAGTCATGTATTACAATTATTGTGATTTGGTCCTGAAAGTTTAAAGTTGGATGAAAATAATTTCATCATTGGTTAAATCCTGTCCAGAAATTACAAGTACATTGTCAAACTATTTTTCCATTGCTTTCAGTGGAAACACAAATAAAAGCTGCAGTTTTACATGGTCACATAACAGTATGATAGTAACTGTCTGTACTGTCGTAACTAGATAGTAACGGAGGACAAGATTACACACACGTAAAAATACAGTAAAAAATGTAATGTCGTATTTAGTTACTAGGTTATAAGGGCGATTTTTCTACATTTTACTTTCACATTTAGTTTACTTTTAACATGGTTAATTTCATATTCTCAAATATGTGTGTACATATTATTAGTTGATAATAAAAGATTAACACAGGGAAACAACACTTTTATTGAATTGTTTCGTTATATTTTCATCCTCTTTTTACACTTTGCAACTTTTTAATCCCTTTAACCTTCCACGTTTCATTTTTGTGCCATTATAAAAATGTACGTGCAAAATGCACACAATAATGAAAGACGACAATAATAAAATAACAGATTCCGCAATTTGTTGGTGACGTCAAAACATCCTATAACACGTCACAGCAGCGGTGCTTCAGTGAATCGCGTTTGTTTGCATCACAGCGGTGATGTGCCGCGAGTTGTCCGTCATCGGGTCGTAAGCGCACGCCACTGATTCTGCGGTAAAGATGGCGGCGGCGGAGGGGGCGCGCAGCGTCCGGAGCAGAACGGAACGACCCCAAACGGGTCCACTTTAGGAAAAACAGCAAAGGGGACCAGAGGATCGTACATTCCCGTTAAACGGAGCCGCTGATCCGGTGCCGCTCGGCAAAACCGAACGATTCGACTGTGCGCTGTTAGGTGGTGGGTGGGTTCTCACACATACACACACAGAGAGAGTGCTAAGCTAAGCTAACGGACCTCGGTCCGGTCCGGTAGGGGAGGAAGAAGAGGAGGAGGGGTGATCGAGAGGAGCAGAACTATCATCCCGTACAGAACAGACCGTCGTGCCGTGGTTCTGTTGGGGGATGTGAACGGTCCGAACACACGGCGGGTCTTTCCACGGATCTGTGTTGTTTTCCCACCCAGAACACTCGCAGGATGGGACAACAGGTAGGCCGCGTGGGAGAAGCGGCTTCCGCAGGGATACAGACCCCACCGCACGGACAACAGCAGCTGCAGCAGGGGAAGGCGAACCGGGCCAGCGGCTCTGGGAGGAGACCGCGGGACGGCACCGGCAACCTCACCGGTACACCGCCGGGCAGAACCGCTGCTTCAGCCGCTGCAGCTGCTACGAACATCATGCCGGATCCCGGAATCAATGTCTTCACCCAGCACTCAGGTATGTGCTGCTACTCAGGTGCATGCGGTTATATTCAGTTTGCGGGCTTGTTTATATATTTTACTGGGAATATGCAACCCGTGGTCGGTGGGGTTTATATGGAGCTGTACTGGCCGGTGAGATGTTGAAGCTTATGGATGTATGAGGATAGCGGATATGCTCCATAACTCCAAAGCAAGGTTGCACCATTTAGTGAGCCGCCTACCTAGATAGCATTATTATGATCATAATTACAATCGAACGTGTTGGCCATTGTTTGTGATATTCAAATACTTATTTAATGCCTAAACTTGCTGTCTAGGTAGGCAGCCTACTAAGATTTGAGACTGCCTTACATATCTGTTCAATACACGGGCTGTGGCAGCCAATTTGACCACCTATCCATCATAAACAAGAATTATGACACCTTGTAACTTAGACTTGGTTTAACATGGTATTTGAGGATGTTAGATGGTCAAATATGGTCAGTGTTTGTTTATCATACATTACGATTGTCTGACCTTTCTCAGAATATCGTATATTGGCGTTGCAGTTAAAGATCTAGGCTGGCAACCCAGAGGTTCTAGATTTAAACCCCAATAAACGTTCTTGTAAAAAGGCAAAATCATTTTGGCACTAAAAATGTAGCAAACAGAATGCATTTGAGAAGCATTGGCTGGTTTTGCCCCTGACAATGCCGTTGTTGTTTGTCATGAACTAGAGTAGTGTGGTAGTTACTCTGCTGAGAGGATAAAGATCAGAAAGAATCCTTTTCTGACTGTGTAAATGTCGTCTGATGCCTCTGTTATTTAACAGGGACTGGCATTTATTGTCTTTTATGAAGCAGAGGCTGCTGGGGACGCCAGCACTTTCTCTGATTTTGCTCTTGAGTGATTTCACCGACTCGCTGTCCAGGCAGGAAGGAATACGCAGCAGTGAGTTTAATAGTGTTTGTGTGGAGCTGATTGCAGTAATGTGTCAGGCAGGTTTATCTTTACACAAATCACATCTTGCAAACATTTGTTAGGGTTATATAACATGTTGTTGTGATTGCATTAGGTATGTTTTGCACTGTGAGGGAGTTGAAACATGAGCAGAATTAGTTTTCTAAATGTTTGAGTTTTGGTTGTTGCCGTACGACGTATGTGATGTCAAACTAATTAGATGTCTGTGGTTGTCATGGTGGCGGGAGTGTCTGTTGTCAGGATGCGAGCGTTACAGAAGGTCATGTGATCTGATTAAAATAAACAAGGCTTACAGATGGGTATATAATTAAAGGGATGGAAGTAATTAAAGCCGCAAGCTGTAGTGTTTGCCTCTCTACCGCCATCTCTGTTTGAAACATGAAACTGCAGGTTACTTTACATTTACAGTATTACTTCACATTACCTGGGAAACAGGACCCGACAGTTCAAATTATAAATCGTCACCGTAAACTTACTGTTGTGAATCGGTGAGGTAAACCTTTTATTTTTTTTTTACCCGAGAGTTGACAACAGGTCTGTATTCATAATGAAGACGCACCAGTTAGCACAACAAGACATGTAACTTAAGTTTTGGTATTTGATTAAAAGATTTAAAGGTCAAAATAAATGAGAAGCATTGAAATGTAAAATAATCGCTGACATCCTAACCAAGATTTGATTTCTCGACGAGTTAGGCAGAAAACTTTGCCAGGTAATTTGCTCCATAAACTTAAAAGAGGCTAGAATAATACAGATGTGTTGAATTCAGACAGGATTAAAGTCACACTGTCAGTAAAACTGAGTTTATCTAACCTCTGCAGGGAAAACTAGTCCCATAAGAAGGGGATGTTTGATATATTTTTGTAGTTCTCTTTATCTAAGGGGTTTAGTGAGTGTAGGTGGTTGGTTTGTTGGATATGGAGAACTCAGTTTATAGTTACTGGAACACACAACCTTCTCAGTGGGCATAAGCCCAGAGCGGAGCTTCTCACATCTTGACAGTAAAACCCTTCGGCTGGAAACGTTGACCAGCGGGGGCTGCGGATGAGCTATTTTTACTCTCAGCCCTTAAAGCCGGACGTATAGCTGTGGTTGAATATTATCAGGATAATAACTGGAGGGTTATAGTCATGCCATGCCAAACTCGATCAGACACACCTCGTATCTGACGCTACAGGCGCTTGGAAGGAGAATACAACAGCTTGGCGGTCTTGCGTTATCTGAAGGAAATATCTGATCAAACTGATCAGTCACAGCAGCCACTGTTTGTAGCAAACACTGATTAGATATGAAGGGCATTGAGTGGCCCTTATAGTTTGTAGGTGAGCTGAATTCTATATGTGACTCTTCTGTACGTAAAAGCGGTTTGCAGGAATGAATCACTTCATCAATGTATAGATTCAGAGTGTTTGTTGGCATCAAAGCAAAAGGCCATAATTTGATGTCTTGGTCGCGTTTTGTTTACTGTGTGTTATCAGTTCGAGCAATGCTTCCCATAGTCAGATGACACCAGATTTAAATACATAGCTCAAAATCATGTTGCTCGCCCTCATGTTGCTTTTTCTGTGAAATTCTCTGTTTTCGGTACAATGACAGTTCATAGTGACCTCGTCTGTTAAGCTACATAAAGTGCAACGAACAAAACAGTTTGTATGATCTGTGTGCTTTATTCTTTGTGAGTCTTTTGAAGTCATATGATGTCTCATGTTGTTCGTTTGTCATTTTTTAACTTTACATACATGATGACAATTAATTGTCATTGGGTCTTCTTTTTTGTTCCATGGAAATGAATAACAACCTACAGTATAGGACAGACGAGGGTAAGTCAATAAAGACAATTTTCATTTTTAGGTAACTGTTCCTTTAAAACTCTTGTGGTCGTCAAGCTAGACAGCTGTTTTTGAAAACCAGTGGTTTCTGGTAATTTTGTTGCTGATAATTGGTTGCGCTTTACAGTCATTAACGTCATGACATCATCAACAGACAGCTGCAGTTCCCTTTGATTTCGCAAACTCTCAGCTGCACCGTCATCGCTAATAATCTGATGACCGCACAGAGGCGTACGGGGAAGCCGACCAATTCCGCTCCTGTCCTTGGTTCCCCAAATTCCGCTGGCCGCATAGAACGCAGCTGAATGGTTTATCTCACCAGAAGCACCTTAAACTCGCTCTTGAATGAAACCTGTGGGATTACATCTGAGGGAAACGTTACGATTTGTTCTTAATTGGTGAGATGGATGGAGGGATGGATGGATGGATGAATGAATGAGAGGATGAGCATGATCTTTTCATCCTCCACAAACAGTGAGAGCCAGTGAGTCACTTCCACTAAGGTTACAGAAGAAGTTCCTATTCATTTATTTATTAACCTGTACCGGCAGGCTTTTATCATTTCAGTAGCACAGCCTTCCGCTTAATGCAGTCTAAAGTACCCGAAATTGATTTTGTTGTTCCCTTTGTCAAACAGTTGAGTGTACAGAGTTCTCGCAGTCATTACACAGTGAATTGTTTTAAATTCATAAACTAAAAAACAATCATGGGCGAGCTCCCCGTTTCCCGTTTGGTGGTTTTAACATTTTGTGTGTTTCTATAGTTTGTTGAAGCAATAAGAGACTGTGTTAAAGTGATTTTACAATGCTGCTAGGCCAGTAAGCAGAGTAATATAGTTAAATGGTAATACATTTAATGTAACGTAATGTATATATAGTTAAAGCTTAAAACTAACTCTCAAAGCACAGAAAGACCGAGTGCTGAAATTTCCAGGACACAAACGGAGTGGAATTAAGCACTAAATGAGATTAAACAATCCATGTTATGATACACTAGACAGCTTTGACCAAAACAGCTCGAGGAGTTGCACGGAGGCAACTTTTGTAAATAAAGAAGCAAGACTTAATCTCTCTTTAATTTTGTGTCTGTTTGTGAATGCTTGGCTCACGGTTCAATTTAGGCCACTAGAGGTCAATAGAACATCACATGAATTTTTCGCATTCTCCAAAACAGAATATAAGCGTTTGTTCGAAAGTTTTTAAAAACATCTCCAGGAGTTATTAACTCCGTTTTTAACCTGTCTTCATCGTTGTCTCTGTGGTACAGGTGTGAAAAGTGTGAAAGTGGGTGTCTAACTGCTGGTTCATTTTAATGACTTAATCCGCTCCATCTAATGGCGTCCTCATAAAGCTCTGCATTAGAAACCCCGGAGTAATTCTGCCATGTTGCTGGGCAGCTCCTTTCTCACTCAGTTCTCAGCAAATCAGTGATTTTCTATGTTTCTTTTTCTAAAGTGCACACAAAAAAGTCGGTCCGCCATATTCGTTCAAATGTTTTTGTTTGAAAATAAATTTTAAATGGCTTTTGTCTTTATTGCATTTATTTAAACTGCAATAAAATGAATTTGTCATGGAGTGAAACAAACAAACAAACATTTAATGTCAGAGGGATGTTACGGTCATTTTTATGTTGTAAGGAGTTAGGATAGAAAGTCATTAGTCACATGACAACTTATGGCTCAGGCGATTGGCTGAAAAATGCAGAGGCGCCTCATGGGTGTTATGTTGGGTGATGTGTTTTACTGACAGCAAGCGCAAGTCGGTCAGGACAGATCATGGTCAGTCACACCCTTACACTTTTATTCTGTTCAGTTCAAGTGTCAGTTACATCGCTGTCATAATGCGCGTTATTACGTGGCAAGTGCGTTGACCTTATTTGTTTGGACGTCACTTTTAAATGATCAAATATAATTGATCACAAAAGAACTCTCGTGTGTATTCTTACCGACCACGTCTCAGACAAACATCCAATTAAACTCAGCGGGTAGCATTGTTAGCAACACAGAGGTTGTGGGTTCGAGGGAACACATACTGATCAAATACATCATTTCAATGTACAGTAAGTGGCTTTGGAAAACGCATGAATGTAAATACTAAATAAAATGTTTCTTTTGCTGTGGTGATGCAGGATACATTTGGAATGAGGAAGTCTGTAGGTTCGGCTAGAGGACTCAAGTGCTTTGATGCGTTCTGTCCTGCCCACTTTATTATGGCAACTGGGAAAAGCAACAATGTAAGATGGAGATTATTTAGTGGGAGGAACCACAGGGTAATTTACCTCAGGTCGAGGTGGGTAGAGATTGGTACGTACGTAGAGAGATAGGTCTGTAGATAAGTAGGATAGGCAAGGACAGAAAGAGACTGCATTGTGTTCTAAAGTGTTAGATCAAGGTGTTGTCTCTGTGTGTGTGTGTGTGTGTGTGTGTGTGTGTGTCAACTCCAGTCATATCCTGCTTTTTTTGATTGATGCCAAGTCCCTATAGTTACATCTCAAACACATGTGACCGAATGTAGGGTGTGCATACATCTTACACAACCCAACACATCTGCTGTTGTCACTGCTGTTGTTCGCCGGATTTACAGCACCTGCCAAAAGCTGAACCTGAGATATGCAAACAGTACATTCCTCGAGTGAAAGGGAACAGGAGAACATATCATTTGATGGGGCTTGTGTGTGTCGTAAGGCTGTGTTTATAGAACAACACTGTAGGGTGCGTGTGATTTTCATGCGCGTACGTTTTACAGATTATCATGCTTGTGCATGGATATGCAAAACTGATTAGCATCTGTTTTATGTTTTTGTCTAATTTAGGCAACATCACATGCTTGATTTGTCAGCCGCCTGTAATGTCAGTAAAGTTTACTTGCACGGTAACAAAAAAATTTACATAACCGTCCTGTATCTCCCTTTTGATCTTTAGAAAAGCAGTTTATCTACCTTTAAAATTTGTCTTTGGCTTTTTTAGGACATGTAAGTCCTATATTTAGGACTGGTTATGACCTTCGGCTATTGTTCAACGATAGTGCGTTAGTGTTTTAATGTAAACATGGTTTGTGATTTCATGTTTTTTCCTAAACCTTCATCAGTCCCACAAAAACAAACCTCTTTCACACCATTAGCATCTCTAAGTTTGCGTGTATCTGTTGAAAAGTCGATTAAATGGCCCTGACACTGCAGATATATCGATCAGGTGTCAAGAAACGTTCCTTCAGAAAACCCTCCTTCCTTCAGTTCATTATGTTTGCACTGACCTCTTCAGCGCGGTGTCCTGGCAGCTTCATGGTACCTGAGCTTCTAACTGCTGTGTAAGCTGTCGAATGTGGGCCTGAATGAATGGCACCAGGCAATTTCCCATAATCCCAAGTGTAGCGTTTTTCACTTTGGTTTGTCAGAATGATGGCCACTGGAGTGGAGACCATTTAAACATTGGATAAGGGAAGAGAGTTGATGGTTTTGATACAGTAAACTAACTAAAAGCTATGCGGTTTTATTGGCGTTCAATAAGGTAGCATGCAAATCTTTTGTGGGCATGTTACATTTGTACAGCTGTAATGTAGCGTTTGTGGTTGTGAAAATTTGTATGTGATGAAACTAAAGGTGTGACACGTCTGTAATGAATGTTTTTATGTTTATGTCTTTTTTCATGTTTTAAATTGGGGAACTTCACCAAACCAAAAGACCGGCTTGAAACGTTTTAAAGTATTGTTTTGTATAAAAATTGTGGGCGGTGTGGTTATATGATATTGCTCTTAATCAACATACTGTAACGTACTAAAGGTACAAATTATGTACATAGTCATGAGACCTTTCCACTGACAAAATCTACTCACAAGTGCTCGCAGGAGACACATTTGTGACGCATGTAAATACCAGGTGTAAAGCGCAATCTGTCTTGGCCGACCACTTGTGATCAGATAACCTGAAACAGATGTTAGGACCGAGTGTAAACAAGGTCATTGCATGCGCTTTGTCGCATTTCTGAAGTTCCCCCCTTGTGTTGGCATTTAAAGGGACAGTTCACCCAAATTGAAAACGTTTCCATCATTTCCTCACCCTCATGTCATTCTACACCTGTGTGATATTTTGAGAAATGTCTCTGTGGTTTTGTGTTCATACAATGGAGGCCAAAGGGTGGGGCTTCATTTGGTTACTGACGTACTTCAAAATATCTTTTTTTGTGTTCCTCAGAAGCAAAAAAAGTCACACAGGTTTGAAAGGACAGTAAATGATGGATACGTCTTCATTTTTTGTTGAACTATCACTACATCTGCAGTGAGAGTCTGTTCACCATTTACTGGAAATGTTGGGAGGAAAGTTGTTTTTATGAATAGGGCTCTTACTGGGTCATTGTTATTATGAACAGGATCTGTCTATCGTAGTGGCCCCATTGTTTGAGGAATCTTTGTTCGTCAGTTCCTCTGTCAGAGCTTGTACACTGTGTGATCATTCTGAAGGTATTTGTGGGTAGATAGTTTTGTTTTGTGTTGAATCTAAAAATAGGGCCCGTCCTGCAGCATGCGGCCCCCGCTGTGATGGGAACCAGCAGTTTCAGATAATCAGACAAGCTTGTGCTTTCTCCAATGCGACACTTCATCGGTACTAAAGAGCTCTGAAAATCGGTCCGTTCTCTGTGTTAAAGACCCTGTAAAAGTGCTTAGCACGGATTTGTTTGCTTCCTGTGACGTACCCCTTATCGAAACCAAACATTTGGATAAGGGAAAAGATCTGGAAACTAGTTTGAAAACAGGGTTTGTGACATTTTGCTTGGTAATGTTCCTTGACATTATTCTATAAAGCTTAAAATCATACATCATTCTAGTGTGTGTGTGTGTGTGTGTGTGTGTGTGTGTGTGTTTAACCATATACTTGAGGACAAATGTGCAGCCAAAATGGGGACGTCATCATTTGTAAATACACTTTAAAAATATAAAGTTTTTTTTAATTGTAAAAATGCAGAAAATGTTGTGTTAGGGATGGAGCTTGGATTTGGTTTAGGTAACATTTATAACTAGCTGCGTATTAAAACAGTAGAAGTTAATTAAATGTCCCCATTTAGATAAGAAAACGTGTGTATTTTGGGCATCATTATGGCAGTGTGTGCAGGCAATTAGCACCCCGACAGGAGATCTGGAACTAATGTGTCTACCTGTCGACTTTAATAAACCGTATTCTCCTCCTCCATATTCCAGAGAAAAATACTGCAGTATCAGGGGATGTGTTTGTCCTTCATCATAGATGTTTCTCCTTCAGGAATGTTGATTCCGTCATTCCGTCATGACATGTTCTCATCTCTTTGTGTTACGTTACGTCGGGGGCTTATCTGTCTCTGGGTTTCCAGAGGTGGTGACGGGCAGATGAGCGGTTTGGTTCATTGGATTTCGTGGGAGGAGTGAGGTGACTGAAGCTTTGAACAACTTCCCATGAAGTTTTACACAACTTTCCATGAGTGGTTTTCCGTAAACTCGTAAAGTTGTAAAAATTGAGCGGATATTAGTATGCAGACTGGAATGATTTTGATCTTGGGAGATCATACACCCAACTGAAAGTGATTCCAACGGCTAACATTGGCTTAAGTTAACAGATCTGCTCCTGTATTTCTGTAGCATGCTTGCTAGTATAACAGTAATTTGACACAGTAAAAGATCAGATGGACTGTTTCTGCAACCCAATCTGGTCACAATGGTCAACCAGTTGTGATTTGGAACTTGGTTAAAATGGCTGGTTGACCACCACTGTACAACCATAACCAAGGTGGTCAGCCAACCACTCCAACTATGTTGACCAAGTTGGTCTACCAGATCAACCTTTAATCCCACCAACTAATAACTAAACCAGTTTGGATCATCTGGGCAACCAATGGTTAGCATAAATTCATGAAAACGCTAACACAAACACAGATGTCTTATGCCTTAAATATTTTATTTAAAAACAAACAAAAAATCAGTTATTGAGCAAGTATATAACAGGTCAGTGATTTAAAATGGTCTTTTTGCTTCACCCCAATTGCCAATGGTAGGTTTATAATAATGATTTATATTTTGAGCTGTCGGATTTCCTGTTTTTCCTAATTTTCCTTTCTTTGGCTTCATTTGACTTCAACTGTAATGAAAAGTAAAATTTTGTAATTTTGTGCAATTCGAATTCAAATAGAGATGGCGAGAATGAGGCAGGAGTTATGGATTGCTGCTTTAAAATGCGTAAAAACGTACAAATTTCCCATGATATTTTATGACAGCTATATTTTTATACAGCTATCTGTGCTGGTGTTAGTAAC
>JAZGTJ010008381.1:0-14363 GCA_036877575.1 Botia almorhae
AAATAAAAGCGCACACAAACACACCAGTTTAATTTATGCTGAAATCAATTAACTGAACAACTTTCAGTTCTTCATTTTCACTTAGCATCTTGTAAATATTATGAATCAGGTGAAATACATTTAACAGTTTTAATGTCTTTCAGAATACAGAGCAGAAAAAGTAAAACTATCAGTTTGTGGTAAAAGATTGTCACTATCTATACTTAAACAACTGCTCCATTGTGGCTGCATTAATCTGTGACCTGTGTCTTGTTTAGCTTTTTAATTCCAGGAAAGTCTTTAGTGAGGCAATGGAAAAACATAAGAATCACATCTGTGTTACAGTTAAAGAGATAGCTCAACTCTGTCATTTACTTTCCTGCATGTCTTTGCAAACCTTTATGACCCTTCAGAAGGACAAAAAGTGAGACATTTAGATCTTAAACACATATTTAAACTTCATATGCTCTATCTGAACATATGTACACACAAATGAGATTTAACTGGTATGACAAGATTTTCAGAAACTTAAATTTTGGTCTGTTGCTTACACAAAACTATTGTACTCTCTCAAAACACTAGGAATATAGTAACATTGTTTTTTATGGTACATTTGTCTTTTTGGAGCACAACAGCTCTAGCTCTCTTTCGCTTTCATTGTAATATAGCATGTTTGAAACAAAATGAGTAGTGAGTAAATGATTAAATGATGTTCTTTTTTTTTTTGGTAAACTATTCCTTTACAGAACAGTAAGTGCTGGTTAGGAATGGAGGTACCTTTGTCTTAGAGAGGATGGGTGCTCCACGATCTAGCAACATCTCAACCACTTGTTCATGGCCACTCCTCGCTCCACAGTGTAATGGTGTCAGTCCGTCCTGCACAACAAACACACACACCAGTAAATCACAGTCAGGGACAGCACCTACAAACATCAGAATTCATAAACATCACACTGCTTCCTGACTGATGAGAGACAGCAATCCACTACTGCAACAAAAGATGCATGAAACATCTGTATGCAATTTATTTTCCACATGCATGCCAAACACATGTAACACGAGGGCTGTGATTATTTATTAGAACCAAATGTCATGTATCCTTGAATTATTTCTGCCAATAAACTCTCTGTTCATTTAAAAAAAAAGAAAAATTTGTGCTTCTAACTGTGGCTAAACGTGGCCAAAAACTAGCAACAATTTAAAACTTTTCTTATGAAATGTGTCAATGTTTCCTCCTTTCCATGTATTTCGCTATATAATGTCCACACACTCTATTGTGCCATAAAAGCGGTGGGGAAAGTGTGTGCTCACTTCCTATGAGTTAAATATAGAGCAAGAAAAGAAAGAACGATTGCTGTACTGACCTTGGTTTTGGCATCAATTCGGGCACCTCTCTCCAGGAGCAGTCGCACCATGTTGGCGTTTCCTCGTTTTGACGCTACATGAAGAGGTGTGATGTCATTCTGCCCCAGTAAAAAGACATCAGCAGATGCGACATTAGTTATATACAACCAACAACACTTCATTTTGTTAATCAATTAATATGTTGCTTACAATTTTATATAGACATATATTACATGATTTTTAACAGCAAGAATGTATTTAATAATCTTGTTGCCAACTGTGTGCTTTTCATTTGTACATACAATAATCTTCCTTCAGTTTGTAAAAACAGTACAAAACTATTTTGACATTGTGCTAACAACAAAGTATATAGGCCAAGGGGACTTGTTTTTATAGAAGCAAATACATTTTTTGGGGAAGGGTATATTTTGGGTACTACTACAGTCTGAAATGTAAATGTGTCCATATATAGGTCTATCAGGTAGTGAATTTTCCACGTTTAAAATTCTAATGATGTTGCACATTTGAGTGAATTTTGCCCATAGCTGAAATGGCACAGATGTACAGGAGCGAACTCATACTGTAAATACCCGTTAACTACAGCACCCTCTAGTGACAACTTACAACATTCTTAACTTGGTACCTCCTCAGGCTAATGTTTTAAACACAATAAGAGTAAAGGACCTTTTGTTACAGATGATGTAAGCTTTTTAATAGCACACATATATTGTCACATCAGCAAGCGGGTGATAAATCACACCTGTCTCTCGAGTGACGGCTCTAGAGTCTGTAAACAGCAGTGGCCCACAGTGTCAGCCAATTAAAAATATGGCTGACTCTTATCATCACAACCAATGGAGTGAATGAGACGGGCAGTTGTTAGGACACCTGACTGGAAACACTCATCGACTATGTTTGGAACAGAGTTTATAGTATATACAGTATACTGTGCAAAGCATTTGTATGCACAGAAAAACGGATGATCAAATACATTTACCTAAAAATGTAGTACACACATCACAGCACATAACAGGAACTCTGTTTCCAACTATTTCCTGACAATGATTTTTAACATCAATTTCTTGATTTGAAACATTGAATCACAAATGCAAAATAATATTAATTATTTCACAGATGATCCAATTACTGTATTAGACATGCAACATGATGTTGTCATGTAACAACAGTAGCTGATAAACACCTGTTGTTTATTATTGCATAAAGGGCTGTTTCACACACTATTAACAGCAGAGAGTATTTATGTATACACAGTATGCGGGAAGCGAAGGGGCAAGTATTCTGAACATGGCACAAAAATGATATGACTTGAGACATATTCACTAAATCCTCAAATGAAAAGATATTAAAGAGAAATTAATTCTGTGTGTATATGTGTATATGTAATTCTGTGTGTTTAGAGCAGTAGGATGTTATATTTCTTGTGTTATGCTAAATATTATGCAGTAGAATAATAAATGCTTCTTGACACTGATTGATGTTGACTTCTGGTGTAGTATATTCCACAGCATTCACATGTCAAATCTGTGGATTCAGATTTCACTTAGAGTGGAAGTCTAGAAGTAGCATATTTACAGTGTGTGTGTGTGTGTGTGTGTGTGTGTGTGTAACACTAACAGCTGCAGAGAAACACAGATCCACATAAACACATCCTCTTTCTATATGTGCTGTCAGCCTCTAACAATTTAAAGAATCAGCTCAGAATAGTTCAGTGCCCTCTGTTACAACATATTACACTCTGTGGAACACAGTGGAAATGTAAGAGTTAAATTAGCTGCACATTTGGCTTATGACATACAGTTACAGCATGTGCTTGGTCAATATCTGTCTCAAACCCATTTTTTAGATTTTTGACAATTTTGAAATGAAATTGACTTCACATTAAATTTTGTCTGGCAGAGTGGAATGTGTATGTCTGGGACAAACAAGACACAATGATAAAAGATATAAACATCTGAAATCAAAAGGACTGTAGAGACTTGTAAGGCTGTCATAATTTACATTGTACTACATTATACCCACTTATAATCTGGGTGAAACACTGGCAACAGGCCAAAAACATGTTTTACTGTTGAGAAAAATTAATGGTTTAAGAAAAATGAGAAGCAAATCTATTCCAAAGATTTAGTTTTTGCAACAATTTCAGGTGAGAAACGACTCCTGTGAATATGGAACAACATTCTTCACATTTTTTACTGTCTTGGACTTTTATACCCCCTTTTATATTCAGAGATATTTATTATTATTTTGTGCAAATAAACAACTAGAAACACAATCCATAATAATCTAATTCAGTCTATGATGTTAATACATGAGCTGATTTTCCTCAGACAAAGCACACAGAAAATGATCCTGCCCTTATTTCACTGCTGATACCATCTGAAGTGCACATATCCTTAGTGAACACTACAGCTGGGGTTTCTTACCCGTGCCTTGAAGTCCACAGCTGCTCCACGGTTCAAGAGCAGCGTCGCTACATTGATGTTGCCATAGTGAGCTGCTATGTGAAGAGGGGTAAAGCCACTCTAAAGAGAGAGGAATAAAACACAGGGGTCAAGATGTCACATGCTGCACTCTAAGGGCCTCAACCCCGATCACCTGACCTGACCTCATCTACATATGAGAAGAGCAGATCAGAGCAGGCGTGGTGCAGTATATCATGACTGATCTGCAAAGACAACACTGAGGCGTCACACACCCTTTATTTCAGCCCTTTGCACCATATAAACCCAATCCAATTCATTATGTCACATTTTGTTGAATTTTGTTGGTGTCAACAAGCTAAAGGAGGATCTTCCTGTTTTAAAGGATGTGCTTCCCTCAGATGTATGAAGCCTCTACAGCTGCCATCCCTTAGCCAAAGGTGAATTAACATACAGACAGGAAGCTGTAGTGGAGATGGACCCACGACTCCAGCTGTGCAAACATGCATTCAGTGCACTGCATGTAATAATGTGCTATTATCAATACATCAGAGTAGGGACTTACAGTAGCAGTTTTCAATCAAATTTCCATTATTTACAATGAAATGGCATGACATATTATTGAGTTATATACACCACACATCTTTACCATAGTAAACAGACCTCAGTGAATTTAAGTCCAATTTTAGCTGTAGATAACTGAGGTCTAGTCTTGCTGAATGACTGTCAGTGGTTAATACTGTGTAGAAGAACATGTCATGCAGTGCAGATCTGAGCTGTTAACACATTACATTACAACTGTAACAATTCTGACAGCCATGCTGACTGTGAAAGAAAGGAGAGGAGAAAAGAGAAGATAAGAGAATGGAGAGAAGAGAGGAGAAGAAAAGAGAAGAGAAGGGTCAGTAGCTCTTTCCTCTGGCACCTGCTGGGGGGGAAATGGCATGCATGAGACAGGATGAGCACTCTGCAGCTGAGGAGCAAAAGCCCTCTACATGTCCCTCACCTGAATGGCAGAACTGTTTGGCACAAAGATGTTTAACAATGTTAAAATCATATTTTGGCAGGGTTAATGAGAGAGTAACCATTTGTTTAATATATAATAATTATTTGTTTTTGAGCAAAAGGCTGCTGAAAACACTGCCAGACTGCTCACCAGCACATTGTGCACATGTCATTGTGCTGGTTTATTGACTGGTCATGTGGTCTCAATATGGTGGCCTCCATGTGGCGGTACACTCCGAATAGAACACAACAGCTTTTAAAGGCCACTGATATGACTAGACTCCCACTGAATATAACACAATATATATCTTTGTGAATTTTAAAGATACATAAACAGAAGAGCCATTCAGCCTGTTCAGTAACAGCGCATTTAAACAACATTGGAGGTATTGTAAATTAGATGCTACATGATTCTGGTACAGTAAGAACTCTAGTTTACTGTGCTATTTCCAGGTAACTCTCTCAGCTGCAGACCTCCACCAGCCAAACCAGAGTCTGTCATGCTACTTTTCTGCTGCCTGTTAGTGACAAAAGCGTCATTCTAATGAGACAAGAAAGCAATGAAGAGGGAAAGACAGCAGCAGCAGTGAGGTGTGTGGAGTTTATTTGTGTATACCTCTGTTGTTCTATTCACCATCATCTAGAGAGATCATCAGAGCAGTAGAGAGAGAACGGTCTGATTAGTGTTCACAAAGTCACAATGGGAGCATCAAGCTATACAGTGGCTCACGTCACGAGACACTATGAGGGCTTAACTGGATGGTGCACCTGCTACTCTACAGTGGAACCGACTGTTTGATTGTTCTGTGTAAACAGGCTGGTGGATAAAGACAAATCTGCTTAAATTTACAAAGAAATTCAGTGAGCATCTCCCATCATGCACTGTTGAATTACTTTGACCTGTATAATTGTATGTGTGTGAATTCAACAATATTTTAGAGTAATCTGACGTGTTTGAATGGAAACTGTCAAGCACCATCGAGTTCTGAACAGAAAACAATGGAAATGGGTAAAGAGTGTATATTGATGGTACCTTGGATTCGATGTCTGCATTGTGGTCATTCTGCAGAAGCAGTGCTGCTGCTTTGGTGTCGTCCTTACGGGCGGCGATGTGCAGAGCTGGTAACCGCACCTTTCCTTTAGTGTCATTCTCCAGGAGCAGAGACACAACCTGATCATGACCCTGCTGAAGAGCTACAGCCAGAGGAGTAAAACCATCCTAGAAACACACAACACAACAGCCCTTGATTATACCACTAATATAGTTCAAGTCAATAACCTTTGAAAGAATTTATAAAAATATACTTCACAATTGTTTAATGAGCTAACATATATGCTAACTGCTAGGCCACATATAGCAAAAGTTTATTATTTATCTAAAACTATTTTGAACAGCATTTTGCTAAGTCTATTATAAGTATCATATACATTATATAGTTTTTATACACTCAACATTTAAGACAACATGAAATAGTTACTATTTTACTAGTAACTTTCAAAAATTAATTTTTGATACCACTAGACTGTTTAAAACTAATTAAAAACACAACTAAAAAAAGAAATTGTGACTAGTTGCAGGAATTAACTGTTTTTGAATTGTGTTAAGAGAGAACCTTTGCAGTGCAAAGGCTGTGGGTCTCATATAAAATGTATAGCTTGAATGCACAGTAAGTGGCTTTGAATAAAAGTGTCTGCCAATTGCATAAATGTAAATTAATATATACACCTTGCTAAATACATTCATATAAATATTTGCTGAAAATCGTATAAATGGTTATTTAAGTCACAATGTGTCCATGGACTTTAAATGTCATAGACAAGACAGACAAGGAGGTTAATCTATAACTGCTTGGCTATGAAGTACTTAGTTTGTTGAGTGCATTACAGTCATACTGTATCACATCACAGCATAACACATAAATAACTGCAGAACAGGCTGTTTAACATATTACATATAGCTCTACACGAGAACTGTTGTTCAATAAAGCCAAGAAGTATTTTACAAAAAAACCTATTAATGCAATATTGTGAAATATGATATAACAAAATATCAATACATGCTTATATCAACAAAGCCCTAGTAAATGACAACAAAACAGACTCTGTGTGTTGTTTAAGTCAAAGTCTTTGATAATTCTGATATTTTCTCTGACTTGACATTAGAAAATGTGTCATGTATAATATGGTTCATGTCTGAATGGTTCATGTCTGAATTTCAAAGATGCCTACATTCTCATAAGCATGAATCATTAACATGGTAACAGCGTCATACAGAGAGAAAGAGGGAGAGAGTTTCTCATGTGCATAATTACAGTCTGAGAGACACAAGAGTCTGCTCCACTCTCAAGGACAGTAATGTCACACACAAACACACACACTAAACGCAGGACATTTTATACTGTCACATACTAGGGTTGCAGTGTGTCTTAAGGACAGCAGGGTTTGACTGAAGTTTTGTATCTTACACAGTTATCATTGCTAGAAGGAACTGGAAATGTCATCACCCAGGAGACTACTGGGACCTACAGTCAGGTAAGTGATGAATGATCAGAAACAGAAGGTTATGCTCACCTCTGTGGCGATGCTCTGGCTGGATCCATTGTCCAGGAGGAACTTGACGACATCCAGATGGTTCTCCTGGGCAGCCATGTAGAGTGGCGTGAAGCCATTCTGGAGCAGCAACATCAACAAAGTAATTATAAACGCTTCATTCAGGTTCTCAATCCATTTAGCAAACAATCACACACACTCCCACACACACATCCATGCCCCATTTTTACAGCATTCATGACTGAAATGTAAAATTAGATCATTAGATCTGATATAGCCTCCTCTATGATCAGACACAGACTTCTAAACTGTGGATGTTTATTTAGGATTTGAATTGGAATAACAGGAAAATGAATTCTGCTAGTTCAACGCAATACTAAGATGTTCTGCTTTGCTTATGACCATTTAAATTCCCAACCCCTAAGAAATGTAATCAATGACTTGTTTTACTTTCTGTTATCTTAAAATGTTGTCTGTTTTAAAGGGCTTCAAAGTTATATGTGAGGAATTAGTCATACAACTCACAAAAGGAAGTTATTTGATTAAAAGGACTAAAACTGCATGACAGTCTCTATTTTAAGCTGCAGCCCAAAAAGCAGAACCAGGCTGCACTCGTGAGAAGTTCTTAAGATAAGACTTGTAGCCTCTCTCTCTCTCTCCCACTCTCTCTCTCTCTCTCGAGTGTGTGTGTTAATTTCAGAATCCCTAAAGGTATTTTCAGTGACAGAGCAAAAACACACACACTAAAAGCAAATCCACACAGAGGTTCTACAACAGCAGGTCTCAAATCCCAACTGTTCTGTTCGAAATGGGGAAATAAGTGGGTTATATTTAACACATCACTTATAAAGTCATTAAGTATCATCTGAGAGTGTGTTCCCACTGGGCTTACCTCATAAATGCTATCTTCTATGTAATCTAAGGTTACATGTCGATAAACAAAAACAGAACATGCTAAGCATGTCAGTAAAAGTTAAAGATTAAAATAAGTGTATTTAATTTTAGCTACTTGAATAATATCAGGACTAACAGCACAGACATTTGAGAGTAATTTTCCTGAATGACATTAGTTTCCACCACATTAACAGAACAATCCTCATGTGACTGTTCTTGTAATGTGTTTCTCTTAACTAAAAGCTGTTCACAGCAAAGACTCTTCTTAGGTGTGGGCTCTACCTGAGACTGGGCATTGATATTCGCTCCATTGGTCACCAGCTCCTTAACAACATCCACCTGTCCAGCGAGCGATGCTATGTGCAGAGCAGTGTTTCCTTTCTAGAAGCAGAAGAACATAACTGAGCAGGTCTGACCACCATCAGAAATATCACTCGCTATTTCTGTCGCTCTAACATAGTATCACACATTCACTTTGAAGAATTCAGTTCTAATCTAGGGAACATTCTAAACCTAGACTGAAATCTTGAAAATCATCCAGATGAATGAGGAGATCCGACCTCTGGTAAAGACCCAAATTTAATCATAACTACTGTCACATAACTCACACACAGTCCAGAGACACGTTATCTTTAATTCATATGCCCAGTTTTCTAAATTCGTGCTCATATTTCTCAGCAGGCTTTGATGGTCCCAGCAGGAGACGTAGTTGGCTTTCTTACCTTTGTTGCGGCGTCCACAGTGGCACCAACTTTAATCAGCTCTGTCACGACCTCAACGTGACCTTCTTTAGACGCTAAATGAAGAGCGTTTAAGCCATTCTGCATCCAGAGAAACCAATAAAATACCACTATTGATGATTTATTTAGAATTGCAGTTACTCATCAGAATAAAACATATTAAAGACAAAATTCACATTAACATCCTAACACTCCACACTTAATTTAAACTTGATACTTGACACTTATTTAGTTTGACACTTTCTACACAATAACAGCCTCTAAAGTTAGCAAAAACATTGCTTTACTAGCTTTCTAGGTTTAAAAACAATCAATTTAAATGTCAAGTTTA
This sequence comes from Botia almorhae, assembly GCA_036877575.1. NCBI lineage: Eukaryota > Metazoa > Chordata > Actinopteri > Cypriniformes > Botiidae > Botia > Botia almorhae. The sequence continues at coordinate 9,285 of JAZGTJ010008381.1, forward strand.
CATAAAGTAAATTGAAATGGACCTGGTTGCAGATGTTGATGTCCACACCAGATTTGATGTAATCAAGGGCTTTTTCAAGATTTCCCGCCCGGGCCGCTCGGAGGTAACTGGCATTGCTGTCAGTCTGCAAGACAGAAACATAGCAATCAGACCAAAAACCCTGATTGAATAAACTCTTCTTAAGGTTTACCTCATCTCACTGTCCTTCAGACAGCAGTAACTTGTTCAGAAGTGTCTTTACTTTTCAGAGCAATTAGACTTACTATCAAAAAAAATTACATTGCAGGAGAGGCCCAATCACAGATCTGGAGAGTGGGCTCTTTTAACTTCAGCCGTAAGTGACAAAACAACCCCTGAAAATGCCCTAAAAAAAACCAAACACTCACATAGTCACACGATAACCTGTTAACATGCACTGAGAACACCTTAGCAAACGCATAGCAACACCCTGGTAACAAGCCACAAATCTCTAGCACCATGGCATGGAAAAGCAAAACTCACATCTTCATTTTTTAAATGTAAAACTCTAGAAGGTCATTGCCAAGATGTCTGCCTATGCTTCTGGCCTCTTCTGTGTCTGGTAATGGGTTCTCTGACATTTGTAATAAGAAGCACATGGATAAACAGTAATTCTGTGGATAAACTGGCTTTAGTTATGTAAAACAAGAGCTGAAGGGGAACATTAAGGAAATTTTAAAGGGAATGAAATGCTTGAAGCAGGTTTGTGTTGTGTTGGGTCGAAAATTCACACATTTACATTTTTGGGCATAGTTTTGCAAGTTAAATTGTTAAAAGTGAGAGTTCACCCAAAAGTGACAATAAATACACATTTTAGTTACATTACAGATTCAAACCTAATGCCAAATGTCACTGATTCTTAACATATTTGTAACTGATGGTTAACCAATACAATTAGGAAAAAAGCATTCTCCCGTCTATGTGAAACAGCCACAATAAAAAATAACAAACAAATTTGTGCCAAGAGGATCAAGTTTTGTAAAAAGAAAATTCCTAAAAATTACATCCCTAATTTAAACTTCATATACATATTCATATATAATTTATACTTCATACTAATTCAGATACTTGTGTTTGTTACCATGCTGTCTGCCACAAATGTTGCCATAAAGTGGAACAAGAAGATGGGGAATGATGACAAGCTTAAATCTAGTCCAGTATTCCAAAACCAGACAAAGAAATGTAAGAAATTAATGAACCGGGAAAATACACAGTCTGTGCCAGTTCAGTGTACAGATATTCATACATTGGGAGAGAGAGAGAGAGAGAGAGAGAGAGAGAGAGAGAGAGACTGGGTGTGTCTGCTGCTGTTGCTGCAGTGCTGTAGTCCTGACACACCCTAACACAAACACACACATGCTCTCTGCATCCAAATCGATTCACCCACTCCCTTCACTTACAGTTATGAGACATTAAAAGGTTAGTCATTTGCATAACTATGCAAAAATTTTAAAAAATGTCACACTGATCTATTATTTGTATATACTTTCATTATTATTATAAGACTCAAATCAGTTTCCATAACCTATTTGTTAGAATATAACCAAAACATAAAATGCATAGCTATGCTTCTAGATGCTGGTTAATCAGTACAGTGTCTCCCCTTTAAATCACCTTTTTACTAGAGGCATCAAAGAATTCAGTATGCAGAATGAAAGTGCTGCTTTACAGATAAAAGAGCAAATCACCTGTTTACTGTAGAACACACATGCAGTAGTAGATTGTAAGGTTTTGATCTTTCCCTATTCCAGTAGCTAGTAGCTGTACATAACTGAAAATAGCTGCCTGAGAACATTTTTAATATGACTGCCAGTGAACTGTCTTGCTTTAATGGGACTTGAATAAAATGACAACAAAAATAACAATACCCTGGCATCTTGATGAGCATTTGTAATGAGATCAGGAGATACTAACACCTGTATAATTTCAGTTCTATGGACAGCAATGATGATTGACAAGCTCATGGAATGAAACTGTCCAGGATTTGGGCAGGGATGTAGCATTTTTTGTGAAGTCATGACAACACAGTCAAATGCATTTGAGTAAATTGGGTCTGTCTGTGCTCTGGGTCAATGGAGTAATGCTTTGAAAGGCTTGTGAACTCAACTTTGCACGACAACACCAGATCAGAGCAGAACACTACAAAACTAAACTACATCTGAGCCTATACGAATGGCCTGGAAACAGACAGTCCCACCCGAAACTCACGCTATTGGTTTAGCCAATGTAACAAAGGAACATTGTAAACAAAGTAACATTGGCATATGCAACCATTGACATATTGGTCAAACCAATGATATATTGTATTTCTAGTAAAGAATTTGAAAAACTTGCATTTACAGTTATGCATTAAGAAGATTTTATGCAAAGCGACTTGTGTGTTCCCCAGGGATCAAACTCACAACATTTTGCACTGCTAACACAATGCTTTACCAATTGAGCTACAGAAACATTATATTTAAATATTTAAACAAGTGATGGCTTCTGTTTCCAAATTCAGTCAAGTCAGTCAGTCATTTTCGCCCTGCAGATGAACATTCATGACCAACTGGTAAATTGCCCCACTGTTAGTCACGTTTTGTTGCATGGGCAGGTTAGGCACAGAGACACAGCACAGAGATAGTTAATCTTTGGAGGTAGCATATAAAATACAGCTAAGCACACAAATGATTATGGTCTAATATTTCAGTTCAATTAATGATTCCACACGCTTCCTGTGAGAATCGTTCTGCCCCTCAGGCAGCATCACTCCCTCTCTTCTGTCTCTCATGATACTGATAGAAATGTCATCTCCCCCTCATGCAGCATGAGCTCAACCTCTGCAGTGTGTGTGAGTTTCCTTTGAACTCTTTCTCTCTCTCTCTCTCTCTCTCTCTCATGTTTTCTCCCTTTTTTCTTCCCTTGAGAAATAATGACGAAAAACCTTCACAAACATGGCCGATGGCCATTGATTTACCTCTGGACATTTTGTGGTATATAGCCAAATGTCGATACAAAATGATTTTTCAATAGCCTGACAGGTATGGCCACCATCAGCTCATGTAAAGAAAACAAGATTGCTCAGAGAGAATGTGATCAATGTGTGGCTACAAACACTGCAAAGTCACTTTAGAAGACGCTGCCTACATTTCCACGAATATAAAACGCGAGTTACACAGGCTCTCTGATGGCCTGTGAGAGCTGCTGGTTGACAGACAAGTGCAGACTTTCAGAGTAAGGCAACATCCCATCCCACAGCCCAGCTTTTAATGGAGATGGCTTTTATCTGGCCTGATCATCAGCCAGCATTAGCAGAAGCCTAGCCCAGGGTTTACTGGTACACACATATGTGCACACACACAAAATGAGACCAGGTACAATCACTAAGAATACTAATTTACTTTGTTATGTTTTATATGGTTCCTTTACAGTTCCTTTTTTTTGTACAATTAATGGACATGTAATTTGATTTAACACAATTTATGTTTCTTTTTCAATGTTCATGTATGTAAATACAATTAATTTGTGGTGTTTGCTAAAGCAAGCATGTTGTTTATATCCAAACAAACCCTTTATCTCTTATAACTTTGGCACTTTGGTCTTGTTGTGGATATGTGTACTATTACTTGGGATGATTTTTGGATGATAAAACAGGCAATAGGCTTACATTAAAGAAGAGACTTAGAAACCAGAATATCAGAATACTACAAAATTTGTATGACTAATTCATGTTTTTATACAATCTGCTTTTACAACACTAATGGTTAGGTTTCAGGATGGGGTTGGGGTACATTTTCATACTTGCTTTTTCAAAAATTTTTATGTTTTTGTATGAACAATAATGTACAAATTCATACAAAATCAATTCATAAAACAGTCACGTTTTATTGTTGTAAATATTTAAAAAATGATTAATGTGAGTAATAAAATGTGAGTTAGAGTTGAATAATGACAGTGAAAGTTGAATAATGTTTTTCAATGTTTATATAAAACGTGACCATGAATTCACATACATCAGCATATAGCATAATCAACAGCCATGTGCTGTGTCTCTGTGCATAAACTGCCCATACAACAAAACGTGACTAACAGTGAGGCATGTACCAGTTTGTCATGAATGTTCATCTGCAGGGCGAAAGCATCATGCACACACACAAATACATGATTGTTTCTCTTTACAATGGGAGCTGCCCACAGGGATGGATGGTTTAGTGCAGTGTTTTCAAACCTGGAGAAAAGCTGTTAATTGAAACCACACACAAAAACAAACTCACAGTGTCAGTGTGCTTAGATTATAGTGTGCATGAAGAGCTGTGTGTGATTTATCTTCTCTCATTCCTCACACTCTTCAGTGTGGAGGGCAGATAGAGCGTGACTGCAGAATTAAACAGCTCATGTGTCATGCTTTATGATGATAAAGAGTTATCACCTTCTCAAAATCTGTCCAAACATGACAATCCCAAATGACAATTTAAAAAAAATTTCCTAACACATTGATAAGGTAACAAAAATGTTAAAAATATGTTATTTCGAATGTTCTAGGAATGTTCAGCAGTCGGTTTTCTAGATGTTGTATTAATGTTACTAATGTTGCTTGATTATAAGAACATTATTCAAACATTTTAACTCTGTAATGTTTTTTAAATGTTCCACTGACAACTTTAGAATAATTTTGATATGCGATATATAATGTTCTTCTAACGTTATTGTTTTTGATAATTTTCTAAGAACGCTCCCGGTGATAAATCACTTCATCTGCTTGTTTTAACTGCTTTCACAAACCTTTTCTCAAAATATTTTTTAAATAAAAAAGTATTTCTATTTTTATGCATTTTGTAATTTTTAAAAATTAAAAAAGGTACAGCAGCAAATCAGATTTCCTACTGAAATTCAGCTGAATGTAAGTTTGATGGTACAAAGAAGCTGAAGGTCAGGCTTACCCTTTAAGAGCACGTCAATGTGATGTCCTGTGATGCTTTTCTTTCAGATTTATTCTTGTTTGCTGCTACTCAGAATTAAATTACAGCATTACTTTCTATCAAGATTATAGCAAGACTGCGTTCAGCCGGAGCAGTTTAACAC
>JAZGTJ010008382.1:0-21095 GCA_036877575.1 Botia almorhae
AGATAAATAGATTTACTGTCCAAAGACTTTTTGTGCATTTCTTTATTTCTTCTTTTTATTGACTAGAGAAACAAACTAAAGACAGTTTGGGTAATTCGCCACGCAGCAGTTTCCTGTCTGTGTTTCTTTATCGTTTCCATTTAACCAGAGAAACGCAGTGAATTCTTCTCCGTCTGCTCGCCAGGAGATGTTCCGTGTTATTCAATGATCAACTTCGGTTGTCAGCAACAATTATTCTGAAGATTGTTTTTTCAGGGTTTCGCATGAGAAGTCCTGAATGCAAATCGCAGCGAGCGCAATCTTACGTTGCGCATGGAGCAAATCGTGTCAGAATTTGCATGGACATGGGAAGAAAACTACATTTCAATTGAGTTCAATTGAGTTTTGATGTCCCCTGAGTGGCCCAATTTTCTAGAGTAAACAAGACACAAACAGTCTGAAAGCTCCCATAATTCACTCCACACCCGCCTCCACCCCAGTGGGTTAGCTAACAGAGGCCTGACACAACAAAGCGCTTTGATTTGCAAGCGAATTACTTCGGAAAGCGAGCATGAATGAAGAAATCTTCCTGCTAACATCATCTCCTCAACTTCTTAATGCTTGGAGATGCCTTTTAATAGGCTGAGCTGTTCAGGAGAGCTGAGAAATTATAGCGTTCATGTTTATCTAAATTGCACCTTCGCGTAGAACCAAATTCAACGCTCCAAAAAATAGGCCATTGACGCTTTTCAAAAGATGAGCCAACAAAACGCTGTTGCTAATTCAGCACCAACCCAGCTAGCAATTTTAGGTTAAAAGAATGTTTCCCTAACATCTTCATTAAGTAACAAAAACTTTAAAAATGTTATTTTGACAGTTTTAGGAACTTTCAAAACATCCAGTTTTTTAGACGATTAACGATTTTGCTCGATTATAAGAAGCATTTTTTAAAGCTGTAATATTTTTAAAATGTTCCACCAAGAATAATTATTTTCCTGAGAATGTTTTTTGATATGTACCTTTAAAAAATGTTCAGCTAACGTTACTGCAAGAACTTTTTGATAACTTTGAGAGAACATTGAGAGAACGTTAGCCAGCATTCCCTGTTAGCTGGGAACCATGAGCAGTTTATATATAAAGGTTCTGCTGTTTTCTTGTATGTACGTCTGTGAATGTTATTCTGGTCTGATGGGCATCTGTAGATTCACACACAATATTGGTGGTGGGCGTCACCTGGTCATGTGACCTGCATGAATGCTTGTGTGTGTGTGTGTGTGTGTGGTTGTACTGTATGCCTCATGTACAACAATTATATACAAGACTAGACTCCTGTCATGTTATTCATAGACTTTCTGGTGTCTTACAACGAGTTAAACGGTTAAAATGAAAGGACTAATTCAGATTTAACTAGGTGAGAATGTAAACATGCACAGGTGAACCAGGTCAACTGTAGAACTGTCAGGTTACACTTGCATGCTTTACACACTGATAACCCTGATCCAGACTTTCTGATGATAGAAGCGCGACCAGAGGACGTCTAATAGAATAGAAATCATAAAGTGCAATTAGTGAAAACTGTGAAAACCTTGAGAGTGAGATCCCTCAGTGAGCTTTATGACCTTTGATGGTAAGGAGTTAGATGAAGGAATATATGCACACACACACACACACACACACACACAAGATTCTTAAAGACAAAGTATTTAGGTTCATGCTTGCATACAAGAATGTCATTCAAACTTTAAAATTTAAAAAGTCTTAGCTGGGTAAGCTTTCAGTCTTTTAGAACAGCTTCCTATATGCTCCTCTATGTAATTTGTGTTCATCACATTTGGTGCTATAAAGTTAAGAGGGATGGATGTGTTATTGCGTGCATGTCGTCTCAGTTGAGTTAATAATGATTCATTCACATCAATGCGATCAATAAAACCACAAACGTGTGCTCGATTTTACAGGGAACGTTTTGCAAAGGCGCACGCGAGGGTTGCATCGGTACACTGCGCTTATGCCGAGCTGCAGACTGTCACGCGCACGTTATATAAGTTTGAATGAAGATGTGACAAACTTCTGTAGTCACGGCACACAGAGCTAAAGTCACTATCCCACCTCCTGTCGCTCCACTCAGCCATTTACAAACCCATCCAAAATGTCACCCAGTAGGGGGTTGACCGCCTTCCCAAAGTACAGCTTCATTTTCTTGGACATGGCTTGTCCCTTTCTTTAAACTCACACTGTGGGAGGAATGGAGCATGCTGGGAAACAGAGGGAGAGAGACAAACGTCTGGAGAGCCCAGAGGTTTGCAGCAGATTTGCTACGCTTGTTTTCGCCGGTCAGAGCTGTCCGTTTGTACAGAGACCAGCTGGGCAGAGGAGAGAGCAAAAGAGGCAAACTAAATCGAACTTTTGAAGGTTTTTGCCAGATCTGAAAAGTTTTGACCTTCAGTTATTGTCACAGAAATGAATCAGGGGTGTCGCAATATACCGATATTGACATTAACCGTGATATTAATAAACATAATCATTGATACCATGTTAACACAACGCTTCATAATATTGTAATTCAGCAGCAGTATCCGGTTGGCACTCCAGCACAGTAGGTGGCGCTGTTGCACCCATGTAACATTTTGCCCTTGAGCCACAATGGCTACAAACTCTCTCTCTGCCTCCCTACACACGTATTTTGAGTGATTCTTTGACAAAACAATAAATAAACAAAATTAAAGACAAACTAATTGCAGTAGTTTACAATTTACGAAGTTTTACATTCATTGTGGAAAGACACTATAGAGACATTATGCCTTTTAGGATGTGAGGAGACAAAGCTTTTGTTCAGTTGCTGGTTGCCGTGGCGTCTTTGCAAACTCTCAAACCTCTCTTTATTGTATTACATGAGTGGTTTCATGGGTAATCTTTCATGCTGTAGCAGTTTTTTATTTGTTTTGAAGTTGAGCTTGAGTACTTACGACTTCTTACCTAAGACTTTGTGATTAACAATTCAGTCGCTCTTAATTAATAGCCTCAAACAAGTAAGTGTTTGACAGCTTTCCTGAGACATCGCCCGTGAATTGAAGTCAATTTCTGGAATTAGTTTACCAGCCAAAGTCGGCAGATGTTGTAAAAGCCACTCGCTCCGAGAGAGTACACTGTCAAACCGTGTCGTAATACACACAGAAAAACATGACCTTGCAGCCAACATTTATTGTCATCCTAATTGCTAGTTCAGAGTTGTGATTAAGATGGTCAGAACCCCTGAACTGTTCTCCTAACAAGCTTTTAGAAACTGCAATATTTGGACCTTCATTAATTCAGCTCAAACACAACTGAATTTTAGCAGTAATATTCTGCTCTCCGTGGTCATGTTTGTGCACATCTTGTTCCATCTAATCACAGCCTTTCCTCTTTGCCTGTTAAGATTCAAACAGAAAGCCCTCACAATAGCAGATAATTTAGCAACACTGTGTTGTCACATCTCCACTAATGCTGAAAAGCCTGTTTTCAACAGAATAGAACATTACAAGGTAAAACCAAAATGTGCCCCATTTATTATTTAGAGCAGTCATTGTTGTCCTGTGAGTGCATGTGGCAGTATTTCCTCCCTGTGTGACAGATGGATACATTTTAGTCCTCTAGTGGCGTCTGATTCACCAACAAATTGTTCTTTTCAGACAGACGTGATCAGACGTCCCTTTCAGACATGTTTGATTCGTAAAGCTAGCATTAAGGCTAACAAATCGCTGACTCACTCATTTAACAAGGAGCTGTCTCGTAAACGAAGAGTACGTTTGTACGACGACGATGACGTCAAAAACGTTTTGTAATTGTCATTTTTAAGAAGTTCCACATACACACGATGACGTTGTCAAAACGATTCACGTTCGCACTGATCCGCAAAAACGACTAACAAAAAATTAGGCATGCCAGGCCAGTAGTTGGCGATATCACTTTGTAAAGAGAGCTGTGGTCTCTCGCTATACACGAAAATAAGACCGTAACGTTTTCAGGATGCCAAACCGCTATTGTCATGTATACGTACCCTTGTGTTAAAAATATTTGAATTGGATTTGACCGATGGGTCAGTCAAATGAGAAAGCACTTTAGTATCATTATTATAAATGTGATATGTTATATTTAAATTATAAATGACTTTTATCATTATAGTGCGAGTATCCCAGCAGTGTCTGATTTCAGTGGGTCACAAAAGCCGGAACGTTATTCCTCTCCGTCAAGGGAAACTAATAATTCTACATGTAGTCCATGTTAAATGCATCTTAATTTCTGCTGTTTATGTTTGCTTAAGTGTGCACACATACCTACAGTAGCATGACCAATCACAGACAGCCTCAGAGTCGGGCACTGATTAAAGGTGTTCTTGTGTAATTAATCACACTGCTCAGAAGTGATTGCACAAAACATGTTGTTCAGTTGAGTACAGACTAGCTGCAGAAAAAATCTATTAAAGAGTTATTCCACCTAAAGCCTAATTACAAAGTGTTGCAGTACATCCCCACGATTAAACAAGTATGTAAATCGAGTAATGAGCTTTTACACTGCACAAATCAACCCGATTCATCAACATTTACAGTCATTAAACAGTTGTGTTGACTAACAGTCATTTTTTATGACTGTTTAGTGTTTATACTCGCCATAAAACTGCCAAACTGAGTTTATGTTGTGTTAAATTGGGCCTTATAACAATAAATAACCGATGGACGCTGAGTTTCATTACAAAGAAATTGCAAGGAAGGCTAACGGAAATGTTAGAGAAACGTTCTTACAACCTAAAATTATTAGCTGGAAAAAAACACTCTTGTTATGGAAAGACCATTTGTACAGCGGAAGACAGGAACATGTTGTAAAAACAAACTGGTAGTGCTGGACCATTTGCTTAAAGACAATGTTGTATGCCGTACAGGAAACTGTAGCTGCTGATAGAACACGGACAGACAGAGAATGATGAAGAAAGTGAATATTTAAGAGTCTGTGCCCACCTGTCAGATAATTTAATGTCATTTAATGATCTGTCTATAATGACGGGTGTATTTGTTTAGGTAAAGACACATTAGATTATATGCCCCGAATTATTCATACAACGAGTACAGAATGAAGTTTTATCTCTTCTTTGTCTTTTCTGTCTATTGTCCTGTCTCTCTCTCTCTCTCTCTCTCTTACTCTCAAGATAAAAGTTATCGATAGCTTTACTGGCACAACTGTAATGTGTCAACTGTATCTGTAAGTGTGTTTTTAAAGAAAGTTTAAAGACAGCTTAAAAGTTTAGCTCATAAATTTACTTGTCATACGTGTCAGAGTTTTATTGGCAAATAAATGTTCCCTTCACAAGTATTTTTGATTCTCTCCACTCAGGCAGCAGATGATTGTTCCTCTTATTTGCGGTTACAAGCACTTCTGTCTTCAAAGATTTTCATCTTAATTGGCACACGGTGGCAGTTCGTTCGCCTGCAGTACTGAGTCATTTAACAAAATGGGTGATTTTTTTTCAAGTGATTAAAACCCATTTTAATGAACTTCACTCCATCCATCTCACTAAACTAATTGTTATTATTAATTAAAATATTTTCTGACACCCCAAGCGAAAGCTGTCGTGTAAATTTCACTATTATAATTTTTAATGTCACTCTGACTCTGTTGTTATGTTTAGGTGTGACAGGGTGCTGGGGCGGGGCTTGGGAACGTAAAAAAGGAGTTTGTGGTCTGATAAATTTGGGAATTCATCTAGAGTATAGAGATTAGGTTCAGAATTTTCTGGAATATATCTAGATGTGGAGAATTTAAGCTTTCTTCACTGTTTGTTCCAGAAAAGAGGCATTATAAGTGTTTACACTTTAATCCAGAAATCCAGCTAATGGAACGTTCCCAGAACATTGGCTAATGTTCTCCAAAGGTTCTTTTTAAAATCAAAAAGTTCTTGCAGTTACATTAGTATAACTTTATACATCGTAAATATCAAAAACGTTATTCCCGCGTTGTTAGTGGAATGTTATAAAAACATTACAGAAAAGAAAATTGCTTTTCTTATGACCAGGCAACAAAATGTTCCTAGAACTTTCAAAATAAAATTTTTAACATTTTTGTTACTTAATGGAAACGTTAGGGAAACGTTCATACAGCCTAACATTGTTAGCTGGGACCTCATCAACAGTATATTAGTTTTACAGTGATCTGACACATTCACTCATGCTTCTGGGGATACTGACTTTTTTGTAAGAGTCTAAGAGTTTAAGCTGTAATGACACAGCCACGTGCTGTTCTAAATCTACCTGGTGACATTGTGTTTTGGGTCCGTGTACAGTACAGAGATTCCCTGTAGGCTCTCTGGTCCTGCTCTCTGACAGCCACAGGAACTGCCATACACATTATCATCTCCGTCATAGCTCTCCATCTCACTGCGTTTGACTGCAGGGCTCGCACACACCCTGAGGGGAGAGTCTCATTACCGCAGCACTTCCACAACATCAGGGATACTGTATGTGTGTAACACCCCCCCCTCGCTCGATTTGCATGTTCTCACCCTCTGTAGTGATGCAACTTTTGTTGACTGTTGCATTGTGGTCATTTCCTGCATTTATGGGTTTCCAAGCACCCAACAGCTTGGGGTATGTCTCGAGATTTTAGTTCAGATTTACAGTTTTTCATCTATTTATCTCAGCTCTGGTCTTGGAAAGGAAAAGCTAAAAATGATTTATTTATGCTAATAAGATTTTCAGCCCTGATTGAGCTTTCGGTTTCTCGCCGAATGTGTTTGTGGAGTTAGTTGCGCGCAATTATTGTAATGTTACTTGAGCTTATTTCTCTGCCCCACTTTGACTAATTTTCCCTATTTCACAGTTTATTTGCGTAATCCATTTAGCTACCCGGCACATTTAAACCGCTGCTCTTAATTATAATTCCCCTGCAACGATGTTTCAGCGTTTTGTAATTGCCAAAATTCATCAGAGGATTATGAAAAGCAGACGCACACCTACGCAAACTCACAAAACATTTGACAGTCTCGCTGTGGCCTTTTGTGATTCATAGTTGAAGTTCTCCATCTTCAGTTTTCTCGGCTCGGCATCCTGCGTTTAATGTGACCATGGGGTATCCATCTGCCAATCAAAATTCATTTGATTGCAATTGTAGGTTTTTTGTTCACCTACCTTTGTGCTAAATCTTGAACAGCTGTCACATCTCCTCTGACAGCGTCTCGCGTTTAATTGGTGGTGTAGCCACAGATGTGCCACTAGCCGTGGCCTCTGGTGATATTTGTTGAGAATCAAGCGCCCCAAGTGGGCAGAATCCACAGCTGACCGAGAGAATGAAAAACAGCTTTTGGAGAGTTAATTAAACAGAGGTGGAATTTTGGAGCGGTGCAGTGGAATGTTTACAATCTGGAGTTTATTTGTGATTCCTAAAGCTGTTTATTCTCCAGAACTTAATGTTGTTACACAGAGTATTTTGAATAGTCTTCACAATAAAGCTGCAATCGGTAACTTTTGCCTCTCTATCGCCATCTCTGTTTGAAACACAAAAATGCAGGTCACTTTACGTAAGTTGAAGCCAAACCAGATCATGATGAACAGTGATTTGTTCAATAACTGTTATTATTACTGTTTTTATTACTGTTTAACCAAAACAAAGTTATAGATTGCAGCTTTAAGTTACCTAAATAATAATGAAATGATTCCATTGTTAAGTAGACAAACTAAAAAATAATGCACAATACAAATTCACTATTTATGGCTAATAGATTTTCTCTGTTCATTCGCCATCGGCAGACAGGTGAGGTGTAAAGTTAATTTTGGGCCGGGCCCGCAGGCCTTCACACTCTGTCAGCACTGTTATTCGGTCCGCATGAGGCCCTTCTGTGCCCAGACGCAGGACTCGTGTTTGAAAGCCACCACAAAAAAAGACAAAAAATGAAAAACTGTGGCTCAACTCAACAGGGAGCCTGTTAGCAGCTTGTCATTTGCTGACATTCTGCTAAAGCTGTATTTGTCACTGTTCAAGGTGGACTGTGGAACTGAAGGTGCGCGTGATACATCCACCCTGGAAAACGACTGAGAACTGAAGGGGAAAACAGGGGCACCCTCATTGCCGATGTTCCGCACCATTGCTCATAGTTAACTCCAAAAATCAACCATAACGTGATTCTGGATGCACAGCTACAGCCATAACTGTCCAAAAGTTCAGGCCAATCAAAAGCAGTGCTTTCATTAGAATTAAAAGTAACATATAATTCACAGACTGTCACTCTGATCATTGATTTAGGAAGTTTTAGGAATTGTGACATAAATTAGAGATAAAAGCAAAGCAAAATGTCTGTAATGGATAGTCAGAGGGGGCGCGTATACAGCATCAGCAGTTTTTATTAAAGCCATCCAATCAGAAGTGGTCACGCAAGACATGTTACTGTTTACAACATACCAAAACACACAAAAAAAGCAAAGACATTTCTTTACTTAGATTTTACAGTAAACGCCAGCTAACAGATAACATTCTCAGAACGTTAGCTAAAGGTTATCCCGAAGTTATCAAAAAATGTTCTTGCAGTATTGTTAGAAGTTTTTTAACGTTATATATCATATATCAGAAACTTCATTCTTAAGTTGTTAGTGGAGCATTTTTAAAACAGAATTACCAAAAATTAAAATGTTTTGATCTCAATCGTATGTTTTTACATGATCTGCTTTCGTAATAGTTTGGTTTAGCGCTGGGGTTAGAGGTATACTTTAATAGTAATCAACAATAGAAAATAGTCACATTTTCCCGTGAGATCAGGTTGAGTTTGTACAAGGCAGATGTTCCTTAAAGTTCCATAAAGTTTCTGTACATCTTTGCTCAGGCGCTTGACTTCTTTTAGAGAGAGAAACAGAGTGACGTGTAAGCTGACCCTGTAGATGCTGACAGGAATTAAACAGTGTGTCTACAGATTCAGCTAAAACATTCAGCCCTTAACCTCACAGTACAGCCGCCCTGTGTTCCAGCCCATAAGTGGCACAGGCTTGTTTTTGCCGGTTTTAGGGTTTAGGGATGGTAAACTCTGCTAAGCAGCCTTCAGTGTGAAGAATTCAGTAAGAATCAACTTCGCTGATTCCCCATTTATTTACACACTGTTTGCATGTTTCAGTGCCAGATTCGCTAAAGGAATTATGCAAATAAGATAACCGCACAACCGAAGCCACAAAATTAGTCTTGAATGCAATTTGCACGCCGCAGTTTTTCATTCTGCGGGCCAGTTTGAGTGCTGGGTTGTGGAGGATTCAGACTGCCGCAGTCTGGCGTGCTTTACAAGGTCTGGATGACATCACTGTAATCCAGGTACCAGGTATGCTTGTCTACAGCATATAGATGAGTGGTTTCAGGTAAGTTCTCTGCATTTTTTTACTAAAATAAAAGTCCAGCGTAAGGGCGTGTTTTAGCGCCTTAGAGCGCTGTTAGGGCAAGCGCAAGACACACCAGTACAACTAAAGTAGCAGCTCTCAGCTTGTGTCTTGGCACACATATCAAAAGAGCACTTAGCAGCTGTCAGGTGAAGTGCTGCAACACTGAGAAAATGGACCATCGTGCTCAGTGGGCGACTCTGAAACATGTAATGGCTCTTTTGTTTGTAGGTTTCTTAAGGGATTGTTCTACACCAGAGAAATCAATTCATGGCTGTAGCCATTTCTGCCAAGCTGGCCTAAAGCGAAATGCTAAATGGTCATAGACGAATCTAAGCCTTTAAAAGACGGATGACAATAGAGCATTTTCAGAAGATTATGAAAGTGGTCTGTGCAAAAAACATGATCACTTTGGGTTGGAAACCATGAAAAAATGTCCTAATGTGTAATGCCAGCTAACAGGGAACGTTCTCAGCACATTGACTAACGTTCTCTAACAGTTTTCTCAAAGTCATCAAAACATATTCTCGCAGTAACTTTTTTAAACGTAACAATCTTTAGCTTGTTAGTGGAACGTTTTAATATTGCTACAGAAATAAAAACATTTGAATAATGTTCTTATAAGCAAACCATAACGTGAATGCAACGTCTAAAAAACTGGTTGTTCGTCGAATGTTCTAAATAACATTTTTGTTACTTAATAGCAACATTAGGGAAACGTTCCTACAACCTAAAATTGTTAGCTGGGATGTCATGTTCTTCTCGTCTGTCTTGTATTGTTCATCTGTCTCTTGCCTCTTCACAATGACACAGGTGAGCAGAATCAACACAGTGGTGAGTCGTAAGAGGGAGCAGCGAGTTCTCTTCATGGTGATCACTATGGTGGTGTGTTACCTGCTCTGCTGGATGCCCTACGGCATTATGGCCCTGCTGGCCACGTTTGGGCGGCCCGGTCTGATCACACCCGCAGCCAGTATTGTTCCTTCTCTCTTAGCCAAGAGCAGCACCGTCATAAACCCCATCATCTACATCTTCATGAACAAACAGGTGAGTGTGTGCGATGATCTGATCATCACTGACATTAAAGATATAAATATTACATGGCATTTAATGATTACATTAGCTTTGCTGCATGGAATTTACAGTGGTGTACACATAGACAATGTAACAGATAACTGCACATGTAATGTAACAGATAACTGCACATGTAATGTAAGAGATAACTGCACATGTAATGTAACAGATTATTGCGCATGTAATGTAACAGATTATTGCGCATGTAATGTAACAGATAACTGCACATGTATATGATATATTTATAGCATTGCATTAGATAAGGAAATGTCAAATCAAGTGGCATTTATTTAAAAAAGAAAAAATCTAAAAAGTTATTATCAAAAATTACGTTAGGACCAGACCATTCAAAGTACTTACAAAATGTGATGTTAATTGTAGTAATGAATTTTAATTATTTAATAATTAATAATTTCATTTGTTTACAGATGCCACTCGTGTTAATATTTTGATTATCTAATACAATTAATTTACTTCAGTTTTTTTTGCATGACAGAAGCAAATATTTAGCGTCTGTGTGTTTTCATAAGCAGTTCAAGTTATTCTTTTATACATTTAATATAGAAGGTTTTTTTTTACGTTTGCCATTCTGTAGGGTTCACTCATTTGTCATTTTCAGCTGGGGCTGTCATTTCCGAAAGCACATTATCAACACCTTATTTTAGACTGTATTTAACAGCACAGATCACACAAACTAATTAGTTCAATTCATTTTTCCCTCTGGTGTTGGCAAGTAAGTCCAAATTGCCTTTGAATGTGAAATACAGGAAATGTGTTACGCCTGGAAACGGTGTTAATTTGGTTCAGAGCATCTGAAGTCGAGGCAAATGGGAATAATGACTTTAGAAACCGTGAAGCTGCGGTTGAAACTACGAGGAACCGGGTTCCAATGTTCAAGGCCCCACAGATTTCTCTTACGGCTCCATAGTTGCACGTTTTTGACTCAGCTATGAAGACTGGCTTGTGTTCCGCGTTTTTTCTAATGTATGACTGGCCAAAGTAATCAACAGTTCTCCTAGCAGATGAAAAAAATTACGCTTGCAGTTATGTTCAGATCTTTAAAAGAAAACACAAACCAGCAGTTTTTGTCCAAGGATTAGATGTAGGAGACATTTTGTGGAGAAGTTTTTAATAGAAAGTTTTCCTCCATCTTTCGACTGCTTATTTGATCGAATCGATACCAGCTGCGAAATTTGATTACCATTTCTGAATTTGTGTGCACGTGCACAGGCGCAGTTTTGTGTGTGTAATATCGGCGCGCTTGCCGTCCGTGCGGGTTTGCGCTTCTGCTCCAAACGACTTCTTTCGTGATAAGACCGAAGATGAAGACTCGGAGAAACTGGGTTTCCTCGTCGGATGTGACATCGGTTACCTGTATGTCATTTTCAGTCTTCAATTCCTCCCAGCCCGTAACCATGGAAACTGTGAGTTGAGGCGAGTTGAAGACTCAAAGTGCTGTACAGATTCAAGTATCCGCCGGCATGCGCCGATATAACCGACGGAGATGGAAAGATGGAACCGCTGAAGAGTACGAGGAAGAAAGAGTGAGTTCAGTTCCTTCGGTTCTCCTGTTGTCAGTAAGTTCCAGAACCTGTAAGTAAATAACGGTACTGTTACACTGCAGGGGTTCATAAGCTGTCATGAGGTGTGATGATTACATTTACTGATTCTCACCTCCTTTTCCCTGGACTCGAAAAACATTATGGCAACCTTCACATTTTCTCCTTTGACACCCAGCTAACAATTTTAGGTTGTAAGAATGTTTTCCTAACAAAACTGTAAAAAATGTTATTTTGAATGTTTAAAAAAATTCTAACTTTTTATTCTGTATCGTTTTTTAAATTTACCACTAACATATTTAATTATAATTGTAACATATAACTGTTAACCATTTTTATATATATAGATATATTACAAAAAAAATATTTTTTGCAATTATTTTTTGATAACTTTGAGAAAACGTTATGCAAAGTTGTAAGAACCTTTTCTGTTAGCTGGGTCGGAGGACAGTGTGTTATAGAGGCTGCATCAGTTAAGTTAAAAAGGTTCTTTGTTCATTCCTTGGTTTGTAAATGCACATAAAAATGAAAACATGATTCCACAGAGATGCAGTGCAAACCACAAAGCAGTGACAATTCACTTTGAGGCAGTTCATCCGAGCCGTGAGATCAGTTATTCTGGACCACCTGTGAACAGGTGTAGCATAATAATCAAGAAAGTTCTGTCCCAGCACCCCGCAGAGAGCTAATCACCTCCTCCAGACCATCATCTGCTCACCAGCTTACCTCTCACATCTGGGCTGTTCTCGCCAGCCCTGATCAACAGAACATTAACTTTATTCAGTTCCTGCACATTACCTGCCAGGAGTGTAAAAGATTTCCTAAACCCCAGCAGCTTCCGTAAAACTCTGATTTTAGGAGGATTGAAGTGAAGAGTTTTAATTTGTTCTTTCACACTACGAGTTCCCAGCAAGCTCATTAAATGCAGTGAGCGCAATATCCAGACACATCTACAACAGAAGTACATCCAGACAAATGAGTCTTGCTCTTTGTCCAATGTACTTCATTTGAACACAAGTTAATACAACACGTTTTAACAGTTCTGAATCCATTCGGAGAAAGAGTATGTATCATTTTTGTGGCATTAAAATAACATGCTGAAACTGGGCAGAGGATTTTCATTTCCCAGCATGCTTTGCGCGAGAAATAAAATGTTATTTTATGCGTTTTTAATCAAAATGAGAAAAGGTGACGATTATTTATGATTACTATTCTATTCTGTTGGTGTTTAAAGAGTTTCTGTGCTGGTGTTTTTAGGTTACCACCATTGTGCCTGAAAATATTCTAAGCATTCTTGTAAAAAATAAATATAAGTTTAGTTGTATGTGTAGTTAACCATGTGATTCAATGATGTTGTTTTGACATAAACCATGTTGATTTTACACGGTTCAGTTAGGTTTCCTCAACATAAAGCATTCAAATTTGTAACATTGTTAAAGAAATTCAAAAGATATTAAACGTTATTCAAATCTTTTTCAAATCTGTAACGTAATTAAATGTTTCACTAACAAATTAAGAATAACGTTTTTGATATATGTGATGTCAAAAAACATTTTACTGCAAGATTACTGGAAGAATGTTTTTGATAACTTTGAGAGAAGTTTCAGAGAACATTAGCCAATGTTCTAAGAATGTTTCCTGTTAGCTGGGAAAGTGATTTGAAAACAAGAAAAAAACAGCTTACAAAATATGAAAATGACATTTAATTTTGGATACATTAGTACATAAAGATTTGATTTATTCCTTTATGATTTAATCATTTCTGCATTAAGTTTATGTATACTAACAAACCCAGAAGTTCTAAACTTCTGTCCATCTTTAACTTCGAAATACATGATACTGTATTTCACGAAAAATACACTAAAAATTACGTAATCTGGGCCTGATCATTTGATTTGGTTAATGATGGCGAGTCATTATGCCTTCATCTGAAATAGGCGGTCAGATAGTTAAAGCAGGAGTCTTGCATTAACTATCGTACAGCATGTCCAGCTGATCAGCCTCTTCTTGTGACACCTCTGTCATCTCCACGGGGTTCTTGGGACCACCAGCTGACATCTGTAATGAGGCTGTGGATCTGAATCCATTTATAGACTCATTCCTTCACCTTCTCCCGCCTGCTGCCCAGAGAATGAGCCGCACTCCTGCGCCGACTGACGACTCGTATAATGGCTAATTTTTAAATTTCTGACATTATCACTAACAGTAGGTCATCTCCATCAGGGGCTACATTAGGATATATGTCCTGACTTCTGATTGGCTGTCAATTTGGGAGGGCTGGGAGAGCTTTTAAAAGGATTGTCAGAGAACCACAGTCATGCACGAATGCATCCCATCAGCTTTAACTGAACACTGAACGGCCATTAACAGGTTGACTGGAGCCCGTTGTCTTGGGAATCGTGTTTATTTGCAGCCTGCCATTAACCGTGACTTTCTGACCTCGGCCTGAACCCCTGCCGTGCTTTTAATATCACTCATTCAGTTTTTCTCTCTCAGTTCTCTGTTCCACGACACTGTCACTGGATCTGATAATGGCATATTGATTATCAATGAAACATATATGTTGTAATGCATTGATCTTTCAGCCGTACAGTAAGAGACCTTCTTCGAATATGGCGGTTCGGATGCGTTGGACATCCTCTGAGGAAATGTAGTAGACTATAAGTATACATTGAAACTGGACGTATACTAAGTACACTACGTTTTCTCATGGGGTGAAATCTCGCACTGGGTTCTGTGGAGTTTATCACCCTGAGATCTGCACTGATACATCATAAACGCTGATTTTCAAAATGAATATGCTTTCATTTCACATTTTTATGTCTCCCTTTAGCTGTTTTCTGTGATTGCGCTTCTTCATTTTAGCAATCATATAACTCTCTTTAATGTTTTGTCTAAATTTGTCAAACATTTTATGGCGAGTGCTCTGCTTTTTAAGGATGTGGTAAATTTCTCCTACAAACGGACAAAAATTGCCATTGCAGTCTTTATTTATAAACACTAACCTTCCCTCCCCTCAAAACAGCATCTCTTCCCTTGATGATGTATGTCTGCCCACAAGGGCGGGACTACATAGACTGTCCAATAGCCAAGCAATTTCTTGGCCCTTCTAACTTTCAACGAGCCAATCAGTTCCCGAAGAACAAAGGTCCCAGACTACTTTTTGTTCTCATTCCAGAAGCTATTTCACTCAGAAATGCATCACCATAGAAACAACCATAACAACTGTTTCATAGTGACTGTAAGCAATCGTTTCTGAGATAATCATAGACTGCCCTGCTCAGAGCTCCTGCATCCGTTAAATTAATTTTGTGCTCTGCGAGCTTTCAGTCAGCAAACAGTCCACAGCTGGGATTATCAATTTCCCATTTGTTTGCTATTCTTTATTCCTGATCTCTGAACAGCTACAAATCCACTACAACAGCAGAGAAGAGAAAGTAGGTAGACGCTTGTTGTTCATTATAATGTGCTCCTCAAGATGAGAGTTCTTTCCTTGTGTCATTCTGAGAGAAGATTGTTGTGTGAGTACAGATCTGCGATCTGCTGTTTACTACACAAAGCAAAAAAGTTTGAAACAACTGGACTTTTATTATGTTTCTGGAGCTTGACATGAAAGTTCTTCTTTTTTGTTCCACCTAAAACAAATACCAGCGTACAGGTTCTATCCTAATCGATTGTTTGTGTGTCAGTTCTGCAGATGTTTCCATGCCCTCGTCATGTGCACCACGCCGGTGAGAGGGTCCAGCTTTAAAAACTCCTCCAAAGTCACCAAAACTCTCAGGACAGTGCGGCGCGCCAACGGTCAGAACGTGACCGTCGCAGTGGCTTCCGCTGGCCACCCTAATAACTGCGCCCCACACATCGGCGGGCGAAAAAGTTCCTCTGAGGGTGGAAAACCCTCTCCTGCTGCGGGCCAAGAGACCAACAGACCCATCGCGTCCCTCGTGGCATATTACAATGGCTGAACGGTCAAACAAACATCATTAAACTCAAACTAATACACACAAAATTGTATTAAGAATACTTTTCTTGCGAAAAGAATACAAGAAAACTGTGGAATCCTGGAATAAGGGTGGCAGAGAAGTAAACGATGAATACAAACCAAGGTGAACAATGGATGTACAGTAGAATAAATGGAGGGGAGGTGGGCGTGTCCTTTAGAGAGACACGCCCCTTTCTGAAGTGGAGTTTTCTGAAATGGATCAAATTAATAATGGATATGAAACGTGAACAGATGCAGAGAAACATGGCAGCAGTCACGTGTCATAAACGGGCTCATGGATCAAATGAAGTACTGTTGTTATTTGTGAAGCGTTAGGAATGCGATATTGGAGTTTGTCCCTTGAAAGTGAACGTGAGTCTATTTTACAGCTCATGAAACCTTGTTACGGGCTATTTTTAGAATGTTGTCAAAATTTTAATTCAATAATACACAAATACACTTTAAGATTATTTATAGGTAAGCTCTGAATTCTATTTTCTATATTCTATTTTAACATGTAAAATTGCTTGCCGTTTCATTGAAGAAAATCATGAATATTACTCTGTAATCTTGCCGAGAATATTTCCAGGTTTAAATGGCAAATCATTTACTTGTAATACACAGTTTTTTGGGTATTTCATGCTTAATTGGCTGTAGGCATCCATTTCATTAAATCTGTTTACCAATACACAGAGAATAATTCAAAACACATTTTAAATGCCGAAACGCTTTCATAAACTATCTGTTGGAAGCCAAAGTGTAAAAACGGAAAAATCTGAAAATGGAATTAGCCCGTGTGTCCTATGAATTTCTAATGTTTAATAATTCAAAGTGTTTTGTGTTTGTTTCATTTGTGTAAGTTGGACTTTATAATCATGCTATCAAAGGCGGAGATTTTTCAGCTATAAGCCGAAATCTGAATCCTGCACAACTGAATAATGTAGAAGCACAGCTGATCAAACAAGGCAATCACAGATACCTGACACAAACTGGAAAATTAAGTATTATATACAGTAGATGTAGAGAAAATGAAGTTTTTATGACTTATGTAAAGGCTTGTTATCAGTACCTGGAAAACATTTTAAAGCTGCAATCTGTAACCTTTGCCTCTCTACCGCCATCTCTGTTTAAAACATGAAACTGCAGGTTACTTTACATACTTTTCATTATGTATGTTGAAGTCAAGTGAGACTAAACTGACATTTTCCGGGAAATCAGACCCGACATCTCAAATTATAAATCATTATTATAAACTTACTGTTGTGAATCGGGGTAAGTTAAGGAGATTGTGTTGAGCACTGATCTGTTATGTGCTTGCTTTTTGCTTTTTATTTTTAATTTTAAAAGTTTTGTTAAAATGTTTTTTATTGATTGATTTTGATTATTGCATCATAACCATTGTCCTTCTTGTGTGCATACAGACCTGTGTACAGACATACAGCTGCACATATAATCACACAACAAAGCTTTATAAGGCCGAGTCGACCATCATCATGTTTCCAGCGTATGTCTCGTATAGAAACGTGCGATTCCTCAGATTAACCCGTATGATTCACGACAGTGTAGAGTATTTGTCTTAAAATAAACACTGGATTACAGGATTAATTTTGGTGGAAATATGATAATTATCTGATAGTTTGATTGTAATTCTGATGCCTATTTTGATGCCACGTTATTTGTATATTGGATAAAGAAGGCATGAAATTACATTTTTATGAGGATCAATTATAGATTAATGGGTAAAGGGATTTTATGTGACCTATTTTTATGATTGTAATACAGATTTGTTATTCCGGTAAACAATAATTCCATGATGACAACTTGTGAATCTTACTGTAAATTCTGTACATTAAGCGGTAATGTTAGATGCAGGCAATGCTGTAAATATCATTTCAGAATAACACATGGAAATGAGATCAGCACACCGAGCTTTGAAATACATAAAAATGCAAACGAACAGCACATTCAATGCAATTTTTGGACAGAAGTGAAAAACTATATTTGTTACGGTCCAGTAGTTACATTTGATCTGTTTTCTTCTGGACGTTTGGCTAGCCTGCTTGATACATTGTAAATAAGACTGAATGAGATTTCCGATTACTTTTTCTTTTCTGCCTTTATACTGTTTTGTGTCCCAAATTCTCAGTCTAAACTTTTGTTTTGTTCTGTGTTGTGATTGTACGTTTTAAATGACTCATTTGTCATTGCGTGTGTGTGTGCATTTGCAAGCTACAGTCAGTATTAATGTGTTGCCAAATACAGATATTTTCTGAATGTTATAACTGTTAAATGCTAATAAAGTTGACTGGATATGAATTATGCGTTTCTGCCCAAGTATCTGTTTTTGCTAAAGCCTTTTTGGGTGTTTATCCAACTTTGTATGATTTTTTTGTTTGTTTACCATGCCTTCATTTACCATGCTGTTTGGAATGAGCCTGCTTCACACAAAAGTGTCTGTTGTTTAATTTTACAAATAAATCACGGCACATCAGGTGCATGAGGGCAAACAGTGTGTCGTCCAAACACGGAATGAAAATTCAGACAAGACCAGAGGTATCCTGCAGAGTTTAACTTCAGCCTTAATTAAACACACCTGATTTAGCTAATCGGGGTCTCCAGGAATACTAGAAACTTCCAGGCAGGTGTGCTGGAGCTGGTTGGAGCTAAACGCTGCAGGACACTGGCCCTCCAGGAGCTGAGTTTACACCCCCGGGCTAGACGGTCTGACATTTAAACTTCTCATTTAACTCATTATGTCCAGCTGGTCACAATTCCCAATTAAGTGCCTATAAAAGGAATGTGTTGTGTTTTTTTTAGCATGACACTAAACAAGTGTTTTGGTTTTGAAATAGGTGCTTGTAGCTTTCTCAGTGTTCAGCCAGAATTCTTTAATTTCTCAAGCATTTAAAATGTCATTTCCAGCTGTCAAACACAATGAAAACAAAAATGACAAAAAGAGAAAGTTTTCTTGTAATGTGCGTGCACGAGACGCTAGTCGGAGTGTGAAAAGTGTCGTGTGAGTTTGTTTTCTGCATGTCGACAGGGCCAAACGTGCCTGTGGTTGAATAAGCACCTGTTTTATTGAAAGAGATGAAGCAGATTTCAGAGCTTAAGGAACCTGCTTAACTGGGAAAGCTTTATTGGAATTCCCAGATAACTTTGGCATACATGGTACATTGTGTGTGGGAAATCTTGATCTGAGCTGTCAGAATTTGCTGGTGATGTTTGTTACTTCAGCTCTGTTCTGAAAAATGAGTTACGTTTTCTTTCATACCAAAACACGGATGAAACATCAGCGTCATCAATCTTTGTGACAGCTGACGGTTTTCCGGGTTTCTGTCATAGCAGTGTGATGTACCGAGATCCGATCTGAGACTTGAAAATAGGAACATCACACCATAGTGTGATGAATCTCTTTCTGAGAGGCATGAATCAATAGTTGAGCTGATGGAGATGCAGTGCAGAGAGGAAAACCTGGAAAAAAGACAGAATTCATTTGCCATGGATGGGATTGGTTTGGAAAAGTTCTTCTTGATGTCCCCTCAGAAGCACCAGATGTGTGGATGAGGCAAAAGAATCGTGTGTCAGTATGAATGATGTCATTCTGGTGTGAATATGGGGGTTCTATTAATAATTGCGGCAGCTTACAATTTTAGGTTGTAAGAATGTTCCCCTAACGTTTCTGTTAAGTACCAAAAACGTTTAAAATGCTATTCTGAAAGTTCCAGGAACATTCTAAACATCCAGTTTTTTAGACATTAACGTTATTGTTTTGTTAAGAACATTATTCAACGTTTTTAGCACATTCCATGAACAACCTAAAAACAACATTTTTTCGAGGTGTCAAGACTCAAGGAGTTAATGTATGCTGCTGATGAGAGTGACACTCAGGCAGCAGTTGACAGTGTGGTCTAGCTGGTGCTTCACTCTTCACTGTGTGATGGAGACACTGACAATCCACTCACTTATTTTTAGCTTCACACTTGCGTCCATACAGACGCCATAACATTCGTACAGTTTGATTTACCTGTCTGTCTGCACGTGACAGTGTGTGCACGTGTGTGTCTGTGTGGGTTGTTCATTGTGGGGACCAAATGTCCCACCGACAGGATGGCAAAACTAAGCTAACCATTTTAGTTTGTAAGAACGTTTTCGTTAACGTTCCCATTAAGTAACAAAAACGTTTAAAACATAGTTTTTTAGGCATTGTATTAACATTATTGCTTGATTATAGAAACATTGTTTAAACTTTTTTTCATTTTGTAATGATTTTAAAATGTTCCACTAACTAAAAAAATACTTTTAATAACATTTTGGATAACTAATTTTTGAGAACATTTTGATAACTTTAAGAGAACTTTGAGAGAACATTAGCCAACGCTCTGAGAAGGTTTCCCTGTTAGCTAAAAAATATATATACTGAATGATACTTTCTTAAAAATTTAAAAATACAACAAAAGGTTTTCTGTAAGGGTTAGGTTGAGGGTTAGGGGAAGAATATACAGTCTGTACAGTATACAGGTCATTATGTAGCTGTAATTAGGGACAAATGTCTAACAGAACCTCCCTTTGTAAATTTTAGTTACCTAATGTTGATAACTATTAATTTAAAATGTCTGGAGTTATGCTTTGGCTTAGGGTGTGTATTTCTTACAGTAAACCTCACTAAATAATAGATCTATAGTCCATCTTCATTTATTTAGCTTGGTGGACTTGTGTACAGCAGATGGTATTAAGCACAAACAGAACAGAGACACATTTATCTAGTAAATGAAAGAAACTGCATCATCACCTTTGAGGCATTATAATAAATCTGCTACAGCCGTACATGAACAGTGACATGAATAATCCATCTGCACAGTAAAGGACTCGCCGTGAGCAATCTGACTGTCAGCCTTCCAGCGTCATCGTTTTAACACGCCATTGAAATCACGCACGTCTGTGATGAATTCACTTGTGTATCAGAGGGGAAATGATGTCAGTTATTCACCTCTTAAATGAATAAGAGAAACTATGTTAAAATAGTTCTTAAGTGACTCCCTCTAATGTCAAGAGGGACGTCCTCTGATTTGTGAAATTATTGTCTTTTCATGCAGAGTACATGTGCAACATCTTGAACAAAATCTT
>JAZGTJ010008383.1:0-21094 GCA_036877575.1 Botia almorhae
ATCTCAGCATTACAGTGACGTAACGTAAGCAGTGTCTTCTTACATTATTAGTCAGATTGCGGGTAATACATGTACTTGGATTCTTTAATGCACTGATCAATAAGCATACACAAATATAAAGTAGAGACATTTTGTTTGTGACTCTACCATGAGTGTGTGCTGTTATTAATCACCAGGAGGGTTTTTGGGTGAATTATGACTGCACACATGGTTTAAAGGAGTAATAATTCTCTCGTTCTAATCTCAGCATTACAGTGACGTAACATAAGCAGTGTTGTCTTATGTTATTAGTCGGATTGTGGGTAATACATGTACTTGGTTTCTTTAATTCTTTAATCAATAAGCATACACAAATATAAAGTAGCGACATTTTAATTGACAAGTCACCCAGAAATGTATTCATTCATCTTCATGCTGTTTTAAATATTATTATCATTATCAGTTTTTTTCAAAGGACAATAAAAGTGTCCTTTAACCTTTTCTAGGTTTCAAGTGTTTTGAAGCCATGTTCAGGAGGAATGGAGGAAACTTTGTCAATGTGTCAAAGTTTTGTCAATGTGTCTTGCGTTTTTAAAAAAAAAATGAGAATGATCATAGTGTCTGACACACTATGTTGTATACATACTCTGTATTAAAGATTGTAAAAAAATGAAGTTGCCAAATGTCATGAGGGCACTGACATCTTGTGTTGTTTATGTCATTAAGAGCCAGAGTCTGCACAGTAGTGAGCATGAAGTGTAGCCGCGGTATCAATGTCCCACCCACGGTCCTATCTATTTTCTGAACATCTCATTGTGTCAGTGTAAAATAAGCAGATATGGAAATGTAGAAATTAAAGGTAAAGCTCCAATCTGCTCCTAAAGATCCTGAAGAAAAGCTGTTGGTGCCCCAGTGACATGTTTACTCAGAGAAGCTGTGGATCATAGCTCTCAATTATGATGTCAACCCCCGTTTTTTATAGCATCAATTCTTGGTTAAATTCAAGTGTTTTTAAGCCAAAGTTTTGCATAAGAAAAGGACAAATAATTGATTTACTGAAAGGTGGGACCCAACAAGCAGTGATTCAAATGTTAGAGAAGCTGTTTTCTCTAATTATTCTTATTATTTGGCACAGATGGGTATAGATCTGTCTCTCTATTCATTCATTTGATAATCATAGTAATCTCACTGGGTTTAATCATCTGCTTTATGGTCTCATTGCATTCTCTTTCTCTCTTATGTCACCTGTTCCACGTGTCTTCAACTACTGGTCACATGGCGTGTTTTTTTTTGACGTGTTCACGCATTTGTAACTTAGTTTATGCACACCCCTGTAAACCAATTGGATTGGTGGGAATTTGATGGAAGAGGATGATTTGTGCCATCTTGCTGACACACACACATAGAAACTTCTTGCCAGTGAGTGTGCGAATAGCTGCTCTCACCTGAGAGGGAGGAGGCATGTTGTCAACCTGTAGTTTTGAAAAATGAGATGTGTGAGAGAGAGAAAAGTGAGAGAACAATGGAACGTTTAAAAAAGTTGAAGAGAAACAAGATAAAAACACTTACGGCTGTTGTTTTAGGCAGTTTGCTCATGTCAGACAACGTGATGGATTTGTACTACTCAAGCAAAGGTAGGAAATTATTGTTTTTTTGAAGAGCAGTGGCAACAGGACACAGAGGGTGGAACCTTAGACAGCGGGTGTAATACATTCAAATACAGATTACACACACCAGTTGTTTGTGTGTGTCATAGGACCAATGTCCAATTGACTTATTTTCTATTACGCTCCTCATCAGGAAACAGTATCTTGATTGTTTATACAAGCTATAGTATAGTAATTATGTTCAGTGTTTTAGTTTACTACGTTTTTAGTTCATGTCTGTAGTGTAAATAAGGCAATACTTTGTAAAAATAAATGCTAACTAATTTCTCTTTATGGTAAAGCCTCAATAACATTATTGGTAATATTGTGATAACTATAATGACTATATAGGTTAAATTTCAATAAAATTCATTCATTAAGTCTATTTAGGAGGGTAAAGGTATTTAAAGGTTAAATTTTGTAAAAGGTTCATAGCTGAGCACAGTGTAAAAAACTGCATCGATTGCAGACATAGCAGTGAATGTTTGTGATAATGTGTTGTACATGAATGAATGTTGTTTAATATCCAAGACATATTATTATTATATAACTTTTGGTCATAGACTATGTGCACGCGATATGAGCAGTTTGAAAGTACAGCAAACAGCTGATCTCAAATTATCGCTTTATACAGTTAGACGAATGCAAATATGAATGAAGATACAAACCCGCACACAAGCACAATCTTGTTGGACACACATATACATTATCGCATGTTTGGAATGGATGACCTTCAAAACTTTTTCAAAACTTTCTTATTGTAACAGAACTCTCTGTTTTGTGATTTCCATAATAAATCAGATGTTTAAACACTCCATAAGGCATGTACTGAGCAACAGTCAATTGTGAATGCCAAATCATCCCTCACACACACAGCACTGAGATGCCATTTGTCTGTATTACAGAGTAAAAACCTCTGTTCCCTGTTCTGTTGTGTTCTTCATGTTCTTTGTGGTTGTAAATAACTGGCATCTCATTCTATAACCTGAGTTCCCTGGTATTTACAAGATGTTAAATAGAGCTCTGAGTGAATGGAAATATTCTGAGGAAAGGTCTCTGTGCTTGTGTCAATGCAAGCTAACCATTCAGCTCCCTCTCACACATTCTGAGGGAATGTGCAAGACCTCATATGTTTTCTGCTGCCAGTCTAAGGACATATGCTCAGGCCAGAATGTCTCTGTCTGGGTCTTATTGAGACACTTATTGAGTATTTGATCTAATATAAAGTTTTGTGTGTTTACAATAATGTTAATGTAAATGATAATAAATGTAATAATAACATAAAATGACAAAGTTTAATTTATTGTAAGGTAAGTGTTACGGTTTAGCGTTCGCGGGACTTAAACAAGGAGTAGGATGCGGGGAGAAATAATAAAAAGGTATTTCTTGATAGAGGAACAAACAAACACTAACCGTATAAATGACAACAAAGGTAACAACAGGTGCAAAGCAGCGATGACAATCGGAGTAATCCAAAATACACACAAAGAACAAGACATCGAGGGCATGCGCAAGAATTCACAATACAAACAATCACTGACAAACTAGACATCTAAACGGGGAACTTAAATAGTGAGATTTATCAAAGTGAACCAGGTGATGATGATTAACAGACAGGATGTGCGTGAAAACAGGAACAACACGTCCTGTCCTGTAGAGTCCGTACACGTAACAGTAAGAGAGTATAAACAAACTTTTAAAGCAAAACATTTCAGAAGATTGTTTGTTGTGTTTTGAATAATAAACTAATTAAAAAAAACTTCATTCTTCAAAATTTATGAAAAGTTTGGTGGAAAATCTCTAGTATAGTTTGTATAGCAGATGCTACTTGTTTGAATAGTTGATTAACTAGTGCATTATTATCTGGGGTCCAAAACCTATTGAAAGTGTCACAGTAACATTAATGTTCTACCATTTCCGATAAGATTTCAGCAGGTGGCAGTGTTTGAAAACTTTCTGTTGTGAATGAAGCACACTGAATTGTCACACTGTGAAATATTGTACTACTACCTTTGCATGTGGAAATCTTATTGTGTGTAGCACTTTTGTATACATTTATTATCTGTTCTGAGCTTTGTGTGCCAGGAGTATTTTGAAACAAGTCTGGTTCTGCAGAATCATCCTGCAAAATAAATCTCTTGTATACAATTTGAACTATTCTTATAAATGTAACATTTTCTAATGCTGAATATCAACTAGCTATGAAGTAATTCCATGTTTGTTTATGTGTCTTCTGCAGGTGAGTTGCAGTTTTATCCTACATCATATAATGCCGAAGGTTTACAACATGCTGATCACCTGCAGTTGTCTCTGTTACGCAAGTATTACAGTCAGTTTAATGCTCTGTTGAGTCTCTGTTCTATCATAATACAGTTCTGTGTATTTAGTTTCACAGTAAATAAACACATTTACAATGCACTCTCTATGAAACGAGGTTATATGGTTTCAAAACTTGCAAAGTTTTATAACCAGCTATTGAGAGACAGTACTTATGGATGGAAAGTGTGAACATAGCTGAGTGGGGTGTGGTACATCTCTTTTGTAGTGATGGATGTTGCTCTGGACATTGCTTTTTAGAACCAGATTGTGAGGTCTTTGGTCTTGCAGCGGTCTTTGAAAATCTGGTTATAGCAGGCTAATAGTGTGTGAAGATCATTGTGGCATTAGCTTACCTGCCTTTTACTGTTTAGGGTGGAGTTTACTGCTATTGTTCTCTAAAGAAACAGAACCTTCTTTACCCCTTTTAATCTGTAACTAAAGGCGCCAACACAAACACATGCACATTCTCTTGACTGTATAACAATATGTGGACAGTGCTTTGTAATTTTACCTGCAGGACATGGAAAAACCATCTGATCAAAACTACTGATAATTTATTGCACATTTTGGTTTTAAAGTCATTAGACAACAGAAATATTGAGGGTTGTCATCCTTTCAATTGACTTTTTTACTTCTTTATTTTGTTGATGAAAATGTTATCTCATAAATGGTATTTGCTGAAACTGTTTTTTTTATGAGAGACTTGATGTTATTTTTCTAAGCAATCTGACAATTGACTTCAAATATGGGCTAGGGATGTAAGCCCTACAAAAGAAATGTTGCCTATGCTAGTTAAAAAAGTACGCTATGGAGAAAATGCAATGAATCAGTTTGCAATTTGCTGACACATTTATTTTTGCATGCTAACAAGTTAGTTGTAAGTTAGCTAAAATGATTAAACTTTAATGATCAAAATACCACACTATATTTGCTTCGATAAATGTGTAACTTATACTAGAACTACACTAGCTTGATATGACGTGTATGAAACCATACTTTCAAAAGCTTCTGACAGCATGAATTAGGGCTTTTCAACACACAACAGTGACTGAAGACAATTGATCACGGGTCACAGCGGTTTATGATTTGATGAGGTCTGTTCTGTGTAAATCAAAGGTTTTGATTCTCATGTTTCTCTATGAAAGACACCACGCCCACTACTCTGCCGAGCACCAGACATGTGACATTTGAATTGCTCTGTTTAGTAAAGTGGGGTGGAGAGCAATGTTCTCAGGACTGTTTGGGGTTTCTGAGGGAATCCAAAAACAAAACTGACTTACATGAAAGTAAAACAGTAGACTATTTCTATAATCTTTGGCTGGCTTACAGTGTTTCATGAGAAATACTTAACATTCTTTGAAAAAGGCAAGGTTTTGGAGTGATTCACTAGAGGAAATTTTCTTACACTGGACCATTCTGCATGAAATTTTCCATGGTCATAAACACATTTATTTTATAAAGGAGATAGATAAAGATCTCATAGGAACTATCTAGTGTGATCGTTTTATAAGCATTCGTCAGATAGTATTATGCAAAAGTGACTGTAAATTGCTTTTGATCTACAGAAAATTAAAACCGGTGTCTTTTTACTTCCTTAGAAGATTCAATGTGGTGTCACACACCTTTTTTTAAAGCCATAAAACTCTGGGAAAGAGGAAACAAATGTTATCTATTCTAGCTTCAAAATAATGAACACAAGAACTTTAAATTTTTAATTTTTAGTTTTTGACCTTTGTGAAATTAAAGCAGTATTTCACTCATAAAAAGCAGACACTTGCAGGGCCTTTGTTTGGTGTGGCTACAAATTGGTCTAGCTTAATGTTTTCCAAAGTCTTCATAGTTAACAGGCATGACTAAAACAAGTGCCCTCTTGTGGTTCAGCCAGCCTAATGAAATTCAATGGACAACAAAAAGATCTGAGTAGATGTGCTAAAAATGTCTGACAGATATTTCCACATAATGAAGAAAAGAAATTCTCAGATAAATGATGCATTACAAAACATTGTTTTTGTGCAAAATAACTGCACTCATTTTTTGTACAAATAGCTTTAACATTACATAAATCACTTTACAGCAGACATGCGTGTGCACATCACTTATAGATGTACATATGTGGCAGATGGGAATTAAACTGGTTGTTGATAAAAAAGCGGATTAGGATGCAAATGTGTGAAGGTCTCAGTCAATTCAGGAATGGAACTCTTGTGTAAGTTTTGCTTAGACTAAAGTCCAGTCCAGGCGCTATTTACTCAGCCAACTGCCCGTATGTGACTTATGCTACCATAGCAACCGTAGGATTTGGCTGACCACACCCTGATGTCATGTTTGTCCTGTGAGTCAGCAGCAACTGTCTCACACATTTGCTGTTTCCCAGATATTTTCTTATTTACTTCTTTAATTATACTTATAATTATACTATTTTTTTCACAGTGGAGGTTTTGTTTATTGATATTTTCCTCAGTACAGCTTGTTTAGCTATACAGAATTCAACCAGCAAGTGTTGCAAAGTAACCAAAGTTTAACTGTGGTATTAACAAGTAAACCACAGATGACTCCACATTACCATGATTAAATCAGTGTATTATGATTATAGTTTATGATTATTATTTATATAAAACAAACCTTTGTTATGAAAAATGGTATCCTAAAAACATTTTGAAACTATAACTCAACAACTAAAGCTGTAATGAAAATGAAGTAGATTCACTGTCCTAATAGCTTTAGTATGAATATGCAACATTCTCACAAAAAACAGTTACTAGAGTTATCATTACATCAGTAAAATCATGTTCAATAATCATTAGTGAATGCTAATTAGCATATGGTAGAAGTTAAAACCATTTTTATAATTGGTTAGGCCTTAGGTTTATAATTTCTGAGATCCCTAAACCCCAAACCTGAATGCTTGTTTTCTTGCTTGTTAACTTGCTCTTTTCACAATGGTACAATAAACTTTGTCTAAATCAGTGCAAGATAAATTTCCTGTGATGCTGGGATGGAACAAGCCAGTGTTTGTGTTTGAAGAATTGTTGCTGGAGCAGATACAGATGTATGGGACTTAGGAAGAATAAGAAGGGGAGGCCGGGGCAGATTTATAGACTCGTGACTTTGTGTGTTTGTGGGAAGAACATGAAAAGAATCTCTTGTTTCTTCTCTGCATTCCCCTGTCATTCTTCCTCATGTGCCCCTCTTCAGTCCTTCTGCCCCTGTCCTGCACGCTACAGAGAGGATAGGTTTCAGATGGGGTGGTGCAATCCACATGGGGAAAATGTGGTGCTGCAGTTAGACTGCTCACCCCAGCCCTTTGAAACATGCAGTTTCAGATGAACTGGAATATGGGCGATATACTGGGGGATCGCTTCTGGCGCAGTAGGAAGAAAGGTAGGTGGTGGCCATAGAGTGGAGTGTGGGCAGTTGACATCATCAGCAAAGAAGGGGCAGTTCAGTTATGCAGTCCTGCATTTTTTCAAATCCCTCCCTCATGCTGTGCAGAGATTAACCTTTTATTTTTTTACATTTTATTAACCTTTAATTATATTTATTTTATTTTCAAACAGTAAAAACAATGTGCAAAGAAATTACAAATTCAATGTATTATGCTGTATGGTATTGTAGGTGAGCCAACTTTGTTAAAGCAGTTTTTTAGTGGTGCCTGCTGCTGGGACAAAGTTTTACAGTGTAAACTATCACAAAGTAATAGTTCACCTAAAAATATAACATTTTTCATCATTCACTTGATGCCTGATGCCATTTTAAACCTGTATGACTTTTTCCTTTGAAGAACACAAAAGAAGAAGTATGTTGGCAACCAAATAACATTGGCACCCAGTGACTTACATTGTATGGACACAAAACTACGCATTTCTCAAAATATCATCTTTTGTGTTTCCCAAAAAGGTCATGTAGGTTTGTAATGACATGAGGATAAGTAAATAATGTCTGTAAATAACTGCAAATAGTTAAAAAAGCATGGGGGGGGGGCACTTTTGACCTGGGCCAGTAAGCAAAAAACACACAAATCACCTTGGGATAAACATAACAATGATCTTGCAACCACCCAGAACACATCAGCAGTCCAGAAAGACATGCTGGTGAAGCTAATCAACACAAGCATTCAAATGGTGCAAGCAGAAAGCAGTTGAAAGCAGACTCTTTTTTCTTGTTATGCTGGAGGACTGCCTCAACCCCACATTGATCTATGACTCTTGAACAGCGCAGTCTCTACTGCTGCACTCCCACAGGGGGAGCTTGGTAATTAGGGCTGTTTTAAATTCCCAACAACCTCAAATGGGAATCTTTCCCCTGGAGCTGTTTACCACTCACAAGGCATTCTTGTGTTTTACATTCATGCTATCCTGTTCCAACTCCAAACATGTCTTTTATTAGTAGACATGGCAGACAATTCAAAGAATATAAGAACAGTGAATGAATAGTTGCTAACCTTTGCACTGGTTTTCATAATGTCCAAAATTGATCTGGAAGGGCAGATGTTTCAGAAGAAATGGAAAGAGAAGTATTTCTCATGAGAGGTCAATGGCAAGCCAGTATGTTTAATCTGCTCACAAGCCGTGGCTGCAGTTTCTGAGGACTTATTAAATGCAGTTTTACAGAATATTGTGTCTTTTTAGTTTTTTTTAGTTTTTTGCAAATTAATTTGTAATTTGATGCACTGCACATTGTCACATTTCTTCTCATCCGGCCCTCACCCTAAAATGAGTTTAACACCCCTGGATTAAACCATCACTGAGACCTCTATGTCTCCAGAGCTTTGTAAAACCAACCTTTGAGCAACAGAGTGTTCTGGTGTTACTCAGAGATCTGCCCTCCCTCCAGCTGCACGTTTGAGAAGTGTGCTGGAGATTTGCTAAAACACTGAGTCCTGGCAAGATGGGTAATGGATAATCTGGCATGCTTTATTTCTTTCCACTGAGGAAATGGACAAGTCACAGTGATCCATGACTCATGATGTGGAGAACACAAAGGAGCCTTGTCATTTTTGCCATTTTACATAATTTTACTACTTTCCATAGACGTACAGACTTGAAGCAGTCGGGATTGTTTCCTCTGCTCCCATGCCAAACGCCACTGCTGGCGTCAGCGAACAGCACTTCCAGGAAATTGGCACAAAATTCCACTGGACATGGAAGTTATAGTCACTCAGGAAGCCACTGTGGCTTAATCTAGCAAATACCAGCAAGGTAATAGGAAAGTTATAGTAGCCAATCACTTTGACAGGCTTTGGTCCTTTGAGAATGACCAAAAAAAAGTTTTTGCTAATGTATTTAGTAAATATGTGTATTGTATCTTATGTGCATGTCTTATTGAATCAAAAAATGTAGCTACCTAGCACTACTCGATTTTTGTACAGAAAAGTGCAGCCATTATTGGTCTCATTCATTTAGTCATTCATTTGCTTGTATACTAACCTACACATGTAATAGTAAAGTCACTAATACAGTACATCCATTCACTTTGGCAAGGATGTGTCTTGCTTTCTCGTTTAAACAAATTATTTTTAACCAAACAAGCAGTGGTTTATTTTTCTCAATCACAGAAACTTTTATTAGATACACCTCTTGTTGCTCTTTGTTTGCTTGTCTGTTAGGACATTTCCCATAAGCACCAATTACTGGTTCTTTTCCTTGCTAATAGTGTTGTGGGCACAGGTCCTCATATCAAAGAACATAAGGCCACATGCACATCTCAGAGCTTTCTGACTTGACTTCTCATGTCAATCTGAATCTGTTTGTTGTGGAAGAAATGTTGCAGAGCGCCCCTTCTCTTTTATGAGCTGGTACAAATGCTGTACTTTTTGTAAGTTTCCTTGTGATCAGAAAGGAACTTAATCATCTCATTTGCGTTTCAAATGTCCTTGATTACTATTTTGACCTTTTAACTGTGGG
This sequence comes from Botia almorhae, assembly GCA_036877575.1. Lineage (NCBI taxonomy): Eukaryota > Metazoa > Chordata > Actinopteri > Cypriniformes > Botiidae > Botia > Botia almorhae. The sequence continues at coordinate 9,848 of JAZGTJ010008383.1, forward strand.
ACATTTTGATTGTCTCAGTTTCTGAGGAACATGGAGGTGTTGCTCTAGTGATTTTTATATTTTTACAATTAAGCCCTCTAATAGTGACATCATGTCAATTCATATTATTGTCATATTTTGTAATCCAAAAAATATATTAAATTGTAAATTTGTAAAGTACTATTAATATCATTGTAAGTGTATAAAAGCAGTACTTTTTGTACTGAATTTAGTGTTTCTAAAAATGTAATTTTATTTACTGAATTCATTTAAAAATAATACTGATCATGTTGCTGGCAATAATGAAACAATTTTAGAGAATAAAAGTACACTTCTAAAAATATATGCTTGAAGCAGGTAAGTATGTACTGTAGCCTATTTTATGATTTTAATTCGGCCTAGTATAAATGTGTATATTCGTTAAGAATGTAAAACAGAAATAGGTCACCAGGAGATCCATTATTAGAGCACAGCCCAGAGAATCTTCATATTCACATAATGTTCAGTATATTAACTCTGTGCCTCTTTTAGCATTAATTGACTGTGTGTTTGGCTGTTTATGTGTTGTACAGTTGGAAGTATAATCATTACAAGATATATAAAATAAAAAAAAATGTTTTACCTCTGGAGTTATTAACTTGGAGATTATTTAATGCAAACACATTTGGGGCATGTTTCTTAAAGTCCCCAGCAATGTTGACTTTAATATAATTGTTATGTGTACGGACTCTTATTTTGAAGTTATCTGTTTTCATGCACTTCCTGTTTAGTTATCATCTTCACCTGTCTCATTCTGATTATTCGCCCTATTTAAGTTCCCTGTTTTGATGTGTAGTTTGTCAGTTATTGTTTGGATGGCTCGTTGGTTTTTGTTCCCTGTATGTCTTGAATCATCTCATTGAGCTACGCTGCTGTTGCATCTGTTGTTGAAATTACTATAATTTGACGGTTAGGTGTTTGTATGCTTTCTTTATTAAATATCTTTAGTTCGTATTCCCGTGTTCTTACTCCTTGTTTTCAGTTTTTTTTCTCGGTTGTGAACAGATGCTGGAGGTTAGAGGTGATATTTGATAGGAGGGGCTACAGTAGTGTTGACACTTCCTCACTGCCATGAGCCGAGGGCTTGAATGTTTGTAGAGCTAAATGTTAAGATATTAGCTGCATACTAATTTGCATACTTAAATAATGCAAGAACATTATTTACTAGTCAGCCTACGGGTACACAGACAAGCTACTATGTTAAAGAAAAAAAAGCTATATAGTACTGCATACTTTTGAAAGGCTGAAACTCTGTTAGTGAAGGTGTGTTCTGTAGACTCGATTTGCATTCTAAATTCATTATTGCAAATCATGTTCCACTGTTCTAGTTTAGATCCACAGCAAAGACAGCAGAAACTAATAACAATTTAGCCTTTTGGTCTGGATTTTATTGCATAATTAAGGAGTATGTGAGTTATTTTAACATACCGATTCCACCTTAAGTAACGTGAAATTAGATACCCCTTAACTATATACCAGCTGGTGGAGTCCCTCTGTTGTCATGAACACATGCAAAACTGACCTCTTGGGCATGTCGACCTTTGTCAGCAGACTGCAGAGGGAAGGCATGTGTTTCTGAGGTGAACACTTCACATTGACTTCTAGGCAAACTGGGCAAATATTCAGTTGGGAATTAGATTAGATAACCTCTAATTCACTCTCTTTTGTCACTTTGTATTTATTTAATAGCAGTCCTTGTTTCTTCTTTGTTGACACATTTTCCATCTACTACAACATGAAGGTGAGCCTTAAGCACCTTTATTGCCTCACATAAGAATAATGCAGAAATGAAAGTAAATAAAGCATGCCTGTCTGCTCATTGTGAAAAATGTGGGGTTTCTAGTTACAGTCGTAGCTTGGTCACAAAACCATTACTTTTTTAAAATCTTCACATATAAACTATTGATATATTTAAAATTTTGAATATAAAATGTACCATATATAAACTATTTTTATATGTCTTTTCATCCACAAACCTGGATCCATGTCTTGTGGAGATTATGGAGCACATTTTTGGTTTCACTTGTAAATGTAGCTTTGTACTCTTGGCTTGTTGGTTTTTAGGTCAAAATGTTAAATGCTCTCTCTCTCTCTCTCTCTCTCTCTCTCTCTCTCTCTTTGTAAGTCGCTTTGAATAAAAGTGCCTGCTAAATAAAAAAATGTAAAAGTAAATGTAAAATCTGTCAGGCACAAAATTGGTGCTTTAAGGTGTATGAAAAAAGAAAGAAAGGTTTTTGCTCCGTCATATGAAACTGAATGCCACACAGCTTTTTTAATGCAAGAATTCAAATGATCAACATTTAAATAGATTGTGATTGTACTAAAATCAAATTATAATTAGTATAACAAAAATTACATAAATAAAATTATATCAACAAAACAATATCCATACATATAAATATATTATTAATATATTGTTGTTCAAATCAATCACAGTTGATTTCGCTGAAGAGGTATTTTCCATTATTGTGGTATTATTTCAGTACGCTATTTTAGTATCTCTGCACTGACAGTGTTGCATATAAAATGTAGGCATGTAAAATATAGGAATTGTGTGCTTTAACTGTTTGCACTGCTTTGGTCCATTTTGTATCTCAGCTGATTATATCTGATGGATGGGTTGTTCTTAGTTAAGTGTGCTGTGATTTCCCACACAGCTGCCCAGAAGTTATTTTCATGGTACTGGGCAGCAGTGAAAGAGGATATTTGACTTTCCTGGAACTGACACACCTGGAACTGTCTGTTTCCATGGCATTTAAAATAAAAACATTTTTAAATGGTCCGTTTGCAGTTTAAAATGCTGTGTATGGTTTTGCCACCACATTTTCTTACCAAATACACTTGGAAAATTGGTCATTACAATGATTAGGAAGTTACATTAAGAAATATCTATTCAGTTGTTCCAGAAGCCATTATAGCAAATCAGTAAAACTCAACCAACGTAACTTTCTTGTTCTCTGTATCTGCATCTCTCCCTCACAAATCAGGCACCATATTCCATATTCCTGGTTACTTTTAAAAGTTAAAGAGAGAGAGAGAGAGAGAGAGAGACAAATTCCTCATTGGGTACTTTAATTTAACAGTTGCATCATGTCACTTTTCTGCCAAAAGTGCTTGTAAAACATTTTACTAAAATGTGTGTACTGTCTTATTTTCTTCTGCAAATGACTCTTTTCATCATTACATATAGATATTACTTTTAAAGACAATGTGTGTATCTCAGTAACAAAACATGAACGAGTACAATCAGTACAATTTAAATTGGTCTTAGTTCAATATAAGCTTAAACATTAACATTGACTTTTTCTGTTCTAGTGTATTCTTGGTTCTGCACATGTTTGCACTTACTGTTAAAGAGGTATGCCACATTGACATTTTCACATGTATCAGTATACACAACATGAACCAGCTAGTAAATCAATATCAGTATTTTAAACTAGTCTCAACTTAAAATGAGCTAAAAAATTCCTGCTGGATTTGTATCAACATAAGATGTGTGCAGTATAGTTTGATAGTGTTTGAGTCTCTATAGTGTTTCTACCGATATAGTATCAGGTTTAATTTGTCAGTTGTGCATTATTCATGTTTATATATTCCTTGCCACCCTATTTATTTATTATTAAAATTAGTCACTGTCACTGTTGTTTGCATATAAAATGTTGTTAAATAACTAAACCTAAAGCAGCACTCCTGAAATGTAAAGATTTTTGAGGAATTCTCTGAGAAATTAAAGTGCCTATAAGGAGAAAGGTGTGTTCTGTCATACAATATGAAGTGTGTAAACTCTTGTTGCCTAAGGGGTGTGTTAATACCTGTATCTTTCTTCTATTGGATGACATATTTAAAGGGCGTCTCCTTTTGCCTCACCTAAGCTCTTGTTGACCAATCTACTCTCTCCGCTGGAAAGACTGTCCGACACACCCGAGTTTTGTAACGTGTTGTGCACTGCTGTGGGTGGTTCCCCATGAACACTGTTGTACAAATACTTCAGTGAGACATAGGTGTGCTGAACCGTCACTTCTTTGACCATTTTTACAGTTCTATTATTGCACCCTATACTTTTTGATTATCTGTGCAAGTATTTACATCAAGCCATAAGTCACTGTTGAGTATATGCCAACTCTATTTCATTCTAATAATTTTTCCTTGCTTGACTGTGGTGGGAGGGGCTGACTGAATCACAGTACTCTCTTTCTTTTTCTCTATTACACACATGCAGCTCTGCCAGTGTGGACTCTGCTCACTTTCAAGGAGGGCTGGGTAAAGAAGGGAACAGTTTTTCTTCTCTAGTTTTTTCATTTGCCTTTGAGAAGTTTGAGAAGAAAGAAGAAACTCATGCTCAGTACAGTTAGCTAAACAACAACAGAGAAGCACGAAAAGCAGGTTGTATTTTTTTTTTAGTGTTACGTGTAGTGTAGTGTTTTTTAGCACGTGGCAGCCAACTCTGCTGCAGGACACTGAGGAGTGAGGTCATTCAGTGATTTGTTCTTTTTTGGCGTAGCTGTTTCTGTTTAGTCATACATTGTGAGACACTAAGGAAGCACAATGGTTGCTGGAATGGTGATGCCCCTTAATAACCTGAAGGCTATATACGAGCATCTCTTTAGGGATGGCGTCATGGTGGCCAAGAAAGACAAGCGCCCTCAGACCAAGCATCCTGAGATTCCTAGCGTGGATAACCTGCAGGTGATCAGAGCCATGTGTTCACTGAAGTTTAGAGGATATGTGAGGGAGACGTTTGCATGGAAGCATTTCTATTGGTACCTAACCAACACAGGGATTATTTACTTGCGTGACTACCTGCATTTGCCTTTAGAGATCATACCCACTCCGCTACAGAGAGTACAGCGGCCAGCTGCCACCTTGGCCATAACTTCCAGGAGGGCACAGGTACAAGTTGCTCAGAGTCCGACTACTTATGTTTCCAAACCAGGCAGGATGGGCACAGCAAAACGAGAGGCTTTACAGGAGCGGCAGGAATATCGTTGCAAAACAATAAGTACTGACAAGGTGGCAATGATTGGATCCAATAAGAGAACACCAAGATTTAGAGGCCGTCCAATGGCTATCAATCAGATAAAACCCAAAGGATCATGGGAACCCAAGGACCAACCCAAACTTTCTCACGGTTACACCGAAAAGATGCAAACAAGTGTTAGTAGGAAGGCTGTTATGCATACAATCTACAATATGCCTGATATTGAAACTTATCATAACAAAACAATTAAACAGGAAAAGATGAAGGAAATGGAACTCAGAGAATGTACAAAGAAAGCACTATTGGATAAAACACAAAAGGTTAATGTCAGCTCGGATGTGCCAACTGTTTCATCAATAGTGTGTACAAAAAGAGTGGAATCCTCCTTTCTATCTGTCCCTACTGAAGCCATCAAAGAAAAAAGCATTAAAGAGGTGTCTATCAAGGTCTCTCAGGAAACTACATCCACAAAAACTGCAGATAGCAAAATAGCCAAGGATGCTTCCCATCCTGCTTCTTCCAAAACAAAGGGAGATAAAATACAGAAAACTCTTGTGACTAAAAATGTCCAGAATCTCAGAGAATGTACAAAGACAACACCATTGGAGAAAACACAAAAGGTTAATGTCAGCTTGGATATTTCATCAACAGTGGGAAAAATTAAAGGCGAATCCTCCATGTTTTCTGCCCCCACTGAAGCAGTCAAAGAAAAATCCAAAGAAGACGCGTTTATCAAGATCTGTCAGGGAACCACATTCACAGGTGATAGCAGAACGACTAAGGATGTTCCTTATTCTACTTTATTCCAATCAAAAGCGGAGAAATCACAGAAAACACTTGTGACCAAAAATTTTGAGGATGCTCCAACAGTTTCATCAACAGTGGGAGCAATAGAAGTGGAATCCCTCCTCCTTTCTGTCTCTACTGAAGCGGTCAAAGAAAAACCTAAGGAAGAGGTGTTTATCAAGGTTTCTCAGGAAACCACATCCACAGTAACAAGTGATAGCAAAATGACTAAGGATGCTCCTCAACCTATTTCACCAAAACTTAAGGTGGAGAAAACACAGAAAACTGCAGTAAACAAAACTGTGGAAGAACAACCCCTTAGTGATGAAAAAGCAGACATTACAATTGATTTCTCTGTTTCACAGACTCATGAGCATACTGTTCATGCAGCTGATGTGAAGGCAAATAATTCTGTTACTACCCATATGCCGGTCAATTCTATAGAATCAATAATGCAATCACTGTCTGAGAAAAAAGAAGGTTTAGCAATGAACATTGCTGAAAACAACTCAGAGCTTTTTTTAAAAGACAGTATCAGTAAATCAGCTAGCAAAGCAGTGCCACCCATGACATCCAGCAATGTTCGAATCATTAATAAACAACAGAATATACCTGATTCCAAAAAGATCGACCGAGTTCAGGAAGCTTCCAAAGACCACAAAACTATGCTGTCAGATGTTCATGAGGTGGAGATTCCTGATGCCATTTTTGCTGCTGAAGTCATGACAAATATTAAAGGTCACAAGGCTGATCCCACATCTGTATCTAAATCTCCATCTACAGGTATTGATGCAAAGATAAACACAGCTGACAGCAATAAGACTTCCGAAGTAATTGAGCAAACAGCAATAAAATTGGAATTCACAGTAGCAACACCAAAACTGATTGACATTGTTCAACAAAAATCATCATTAGCAAAATTGACTAAGGAAATGACTGAGGATGATGTTGGAGAGGCTAAAACTGCAATGGACAGAGATATGGAAGCTTTAAAGCCTTCAAAAGGAAAGAATAAAAAAAAGAAATTAGCTGATAAAAATTTGTTTTTGTCTGCCACAGATCTAGCACTTGTGGTTGAGTCAGAACCTGTGGTTGTTAAAGTCGACCTTCTGAAGGTCGCAGCCCCCGAACAACTTGCAACAAATGATTATTCAAAGACAACCTCAGAAGGTATGCACACTGCAGAGAGCATGCAGTCAAAAGCTGTACAGAATGAGGCCCCAGTTCACAAAAGGAAGGTGGAGCCTGTTCAGCCCTTGGTTAAAAAATGGGAGGTTCTAAAAGGAAAAGCATCCTCCGCTAAGAGACTGTGGGAAGCACCGGCAGATTTAGCGTCAGCAGCAGCAATAGTTTCAGCTCAGTCCAACCCCCTCCCTCACCAGGGGGAACCTCCCAGCATTGCACAACACACGGCCACTCCTGACACACAGCAGAGTAAAGACAGGCAGAGCAGGCTTCTAAATAGCAAGGCCTCTGCACAGACTGTCAACACTGGCCCACTTTCTGCTGAGGAGGTCACCTGTGACACGCAAAAGCAGCCCCTAGACGACGCCATGCGGAAGAAGATTGTTGTGGTGGAAGAAGTTATTGAAGTGCAACAGATAGCCAGTCCAGGTGCAGACCCACCTCCTGCACCGCCTCTGCCAGAAGTTACAGGCGATGATTTGGACTATGATGTCTTGGAGGAATTGGCCATAGTTCGTGGTATCCTGCCGAGTCCTGACAAAGAGAGTTTTTGGGATCATTCACTACAGGAGCCAGAACAAAAAACCTTCAACTTCATCGAAGGTACAAGATTATTTCATTTCTGTGTCCCCCTTGTCTATTTTGTGCTTTTGATGTCAGTTAACATTTGTATTTGTTGTGTGGGAGGTTCAAGGTGACTGCTCTGGTACTGGAATAGTTGTAAGCTGTTATTGTTCATTCTATACTTTTACTCTAGAATAAAAAACAGCGGCTTTGTAGGTTTTAAAGGCAGTATTGTTAGTTGAAGTAAAGCTTGTATGTACTGCATCATATTTAAATTAAATTGTGACTAATTAAATTCACATTACCTTGTAAAAAACAGTATAAAGCAACATGGATCAATTTCCAAAATGTATGTTGTCTTTGGGTATGTCCTTGTAAACTCTTGCTTAAATTATTTAATTTATTTGTTTTTAATTTAAATATTTGTTTTTACAACTTTAAAACATTAATCTATGTCAGTGATTCACACCATATCCATACCCAAAACATTAAATTATGTGTCTAACATTTTGCAACCACCCTTAGGCTTTTCACTTTCTTTGCTTGTGACAAGCTAGCTTGTGATTTTCTAGTTTTATAGGTCTTGAAGGGGAATACCAGACCAGTTGTAATAAGCAGTTAAGAAGCACTGTTCATGAATGTTTCTGACAGCATAATAATGTTTGAAGTCAGTTTTACCCACCCTTCTGCCAGGCACAATGCAGGGCTGCAGCAATGTGCTCTCTCAATTGAAACTTAGCCTATATAGCCTATGGGATTCATGAAAGAAAAAACAGTGCTGTGCTTTTAGGACTCTGTGTGCCACTGTTGCAGGAAGCATGTGTGTTTGGTTATTTCCTGTGTTTTGTCCTCTCCTGTCTCTGGTTTCCAGTGATCGGCTATTTGTTTGGAGTGTTGTGCATTCTTTTTGTATTATGTAATGGGGTACACTGCAAATAAGGTTATCCACCTCTATTTCCACCAGTGTCTTACTACTCTCAGTCTCCACCAGATTGCGTGCTACAGTTGTTTTTGTTTTCATGTATGTGTACTGCATTGACATGTTGGTTTAATTGTTTAAATGCAAGAAACATTGATTAGCATAGCATTTTGTGTATTCGCGGTGATCTATTAATGAATCTTGCAAAGCCTGACCACAGGAGCTGATCATTGGTGGTGTGAAGGCGTTAAGAATGGCAGGAGTGACAGGTTTTTTTTTTATTTGGCACGGGTGTGTTTGGTAGGTGTCTAGCATAGGAAAGATAATTCGCTTTTTGTTTCAATGTTTTGGTTAGTTCATCAAAATTTGGGTTAGTCATAATTCCCATAAGAAATACCAAATTCCAACTAAATACTGTCAGATTTAAAAGGGACCATAATTTATACTATTATATGCTCAGATGACGGCTCATAAGAAAGCAAGTCAAACTCAAATCAGATTTAATAGCACACTCACATCTAAGTAATTTTCTACTGCCCCCTACTGTCTCTTAAGAGTTTATGTCTCTATGAGGTCTACTGCCTTCAGATTAGGCTTTTTTAAACAGGTTTAATCATACGCTCTAAAAACCAACACTGGCTTAATTTTAGGGTAACAGTTAAAATGGATCTTTTAAAGTTAAATACTGAAGTCAATTTTAAGTAAATATTGTGAAACTTTTCTAGTTAGATCAACTCATTTTGTTTGGCACACCCAACATGATTTAAAGTGTCCTCTAAAGGCTAAATTAAATTGGGCCAACCTTTTCCTTCTCAATCAAAGATGTTCTTAATTAACACTAACTTTAAGTTGTTCCAAGTAGTTTTCTCACTCATTCACTCAGTTTGATTCGATCATGGAAAGTGATTTAACAAAACTACTTACAAATTTTACTTTTTGTTTACACAATGCTGTCAGGTATAAGCAAGAGTTGATTCTGCCTCCAGCATTTACGCATTTACAGTGTAATGCATTCTGACTAAAGCCACATTCAGCATAATGCTCAATGAACCTGTACTCAACCTATAAGCAAATACTCTGCCCTTTAGTACAACGGTAACCTTAAAACCAGAAGCATAACAGAAGCTCTTTTAAATACCAACAGATTACAATACTAAACAATAAGTCTGCATTAAAATGCACTAAATAACATGTTATTTTATTATCCAGTTTCATACAAAGCTAAAAATCAAGCTAATCACTAAAAATCAAATACTGTTAACTTAAACTTAAATATTGAAACACAGATATTTAAGTTGTCAAGTTGATGTAATTATTAATATTATTATCTCAGCACAAGTCATAAAAAAATTTTTGAACATAAAAGGTTTAAATAAATAAATGAACTAGAATTTTTAACTTTTAACAATGCATTACATTAAGCAGTGCTAACAGATCCCCTGAATTATTTTAAGTAATTAGTGTTTTGACTAATTAAAATTTAATTTCTAATAGTATACCACTAGGAAATAATCATCGTGTTTTTCCTAGTTTCATGAACCAATAATTTATTATTTATTCTTTAGCAATATTTAATGTCCAGAAATACACTGGACAAGTATGAACAGAAATCTGATCTTTAGTAGCATTGTTCTCAAGGCAGTGTGTTGAGTCAGTATGCTGTTTGTGTGTCTGCATCCACCACCATACATTACTGCATGTTTGTGATATAACAGACCCTCTGGTGTTCTCAGTGCCACATGATTATGGTACAGTACACGAGTCATTTACGATTAAATTCAAAGAAGCCAAATGACCTTTTAGAAGTCAACATATGCCACATTCTGTCAATGGCTATTGGTGTGTGAGGTGACAAATTACCCAATGTTATTTTTGCATTGATTGGAATAACTGTGGTTCCAAAATAGGTTTTGTTTAATCAGAATGAGACTATGAGTGCAGTAGTTTTTGAATTTCATATTAGTGTCATTATCTTAGTTTAAGGCTAGTGTTTTAGCTAGCCTAGGTGCTTTATATTGTCTTCACTAATCCAAAAGCTCCTGGTTCAGATCCAGCACTCAGATATAGACAACAGTGATGCGCGGGTTAATCCAAAATGAGCGGGTGCCCGTGGCCACCCGCGGTTACCCGCAGTTACCCGCGGTTACAATCATCCAAAAATATTTTTAATGATATTCAGGTCGCGGTCGGTCGGGTCGTTTGAAATAAAGATGCCAATTAAACCTATGTAATTTATATAGTAGGCTACTAGACACAATTTTCTATGAAATACAATGTGTTCCAGCATCAAGTGCAGCCAGTGAGCGCACATTCAGCTTCGCAGGTCGTGTCATAGAGGCGAGAAGAAACCGTCTCAACCCAGGGACGGTTGATTCAATATTATTTCTACACAGCGCGAGAAAAGCTAAAAATAAGTAGGCTATTCTTCTGTTTTAGGCCACCAACGGCACCTTATAGCCCTTTTAAGCCCAAGTTAGGCTTACTGTATCTGATTTAGGTTCCTGTGTTAGTTTTATGAATATATTTGTGTAGGCTAAACAATGCAGCCTATTTTATTTATACAAATGCATATTTTGCGTTTATCTTGTATTAGGCTACTTTTTTTTCTTTTACCAACAAGTGGCACCCTTTAGCCTTTTTTTAAGCCCATGTTAAGTTTACTGTGTTTTACTTTCATGGGTATTTGTGAACATGTATTTATGGATATTGTAGCCTCAGTCTTTGGTTTAGCCTACCTGTTTTTGTTCGTTTAAAATGCGTTAATAAAGACTTTATTAACATATTCTATGCCTGTATT
>JAZGTJ010008384.1:0-21093 GCA_036877575.1 Botia almorhae
TCCCAGGGATTGCACATACTTAGAATCAATGTATAGTATAATGCAATGTAAGTCGCTTTGGATAAAAGCGTCTGCCAAATGCTTAAATGTAAATGTAAATGTACATAACAAACTCGGTACCTGGAGAGCTTTCACGACATGAGGAAAGCTGCTTTCTTACATGTGGTTTTTGTTTTTGTTCCCTTAAAAAGAACAACACTTAATCGCATTAAATCATCTTTAATGTTTAACTAAGCGATGACCCTAGTTTCTGATCAAAAATATGTTTAAAAACAAGCTCGTGTTTTTGTTAACGTTTCGGCAGAAGAACAAGAGGTCAAAATCCGACCTGATTTTGACAATGAAAGATCGTGGATTTGAGAACCACTGCTTTGATGTGCGATTATAATCACAAACAACAAACTTACAGCGACTGAACAAAAAAACAGCAACCCCGATTAGGAACACAGTCATTACTACTTCTGTAAAGGAGTGACTCCAGTTCGACCGGCCTCCACTGCCGCCTCACGCCAGACCACAGAGTTTCCACAGAAAGCCTCTCTAGAGGACAGACTGCTCAGCACCACGCAGGGTTTTAAAAGGCCATTTCTCCACAAGCTCTATTAAAGACTGTGAAAAAAACAATATGTACAGAGAAATCATTTTTATAGGCAAACTCATTTGCGTAGGCAAAGCGCTCTGAAGTGTCTCGAGACCATAACGGCTTTTTGCGGAAACATTAAACAGTTTTACAAACAACAATGTGAGAGGAACCGGTTCACAAACGCCTTCAAGAACCAAATAACCAAAGTCAAACAACTGGTTAAACACCCTTAAACTGAGATTAAGAGGCAAAGATCACTAGTAAACACAGCTATTCCCAGCATTCCAACCCTTGTTTATTAATATTATCAGCACAGCAACTTAAATTTAAAAAAAGACCTTTCATTCAAAGTACTTAACATGGCCAATGTCAAATCTGTGCTTAAATTTCATTACTTATGTTTTTTTATTTTTTCGAATTCATTTCATTTGTTCCACATTTCCTTGTTCAAATAAAACATCCCTGACTTTCCATGTGATCTCAGACTTTTGAACCCAACTCCTTACACTCAGGTGCTTCCTACAAAATACAATTTGCACAGCTGGGCGCAAAACCACTAAGCTCACGAATCTAAAATGTATTTTTGAGATTCAGTCTCTGACCAATTCAAAAGAACAGACTCGTGAGAGTCACTTTTTCACAGACTGCACAGGTTGCGTTCAAGCAGGAAGGACAAAGCAACAGACAGATGAGCTGGGGAAACACAGCTACATGAGCTAACAATGGGACATTTCCCACAATGCCTGAGAATCACAACTGTAATGTGCAGCACTGCTTCAGTCTGTAAGAGTTTCTCGGAGGTGATGAGAAGGGGAACCCTGCTGATGGTGTAGTCTGTCCCAGCTAACAAATATAGGTTGTAAGAACGTTTCCTTAAAGTTCCCATTGAGTAACAAAAACATTAAAACGTTTGTAGACGTTGCATTAACGCTATCACTTCATTATAAAAACATTATCCAAACATTTTTTGATTCTGTAACGTTTTTAAAACGTTCCACTGACAACCTAAGAATAATGTTTTTGATATAATGTAAAAAAATGATTAACGTGCAACATTTTTGACAATTTTTGGAGTACTTTTGGAGAATGTCAGCCAACGTTCTGAGAACGTACCTTGTTAGCTGGGGTGTTAACGTCCATCAGCATGGCCCCTTAAGCCAGCAACACAAACTGTAAATCACACACTACAGCACCATAACACACAGCAGGGGCTGGACTCCAGTTCAGATTAGAGCGCGTATGTGCGTGTACATGTGTGTGTGTGTGCATGTGGTGCAAGATGTATCTTGTTTCCTGGAGCCTCTGCATACAAGACCAGACATATTTGGCGTGAGTTATGCTTGAGCCCGGTCGGAAATCTGTTTAAGATGAAATCGGGGCTCTAAATATGACTTAAATACACTGATTTACAGACATATCTTAAATGCTCCTTCAAAGCACAAGCCCTGAGGTTTCATGGGAACAGCTGACACACACAAAGGCAGAATTTTTGAACGGTGGGGTCGCCAGATGTTGAGTTATTGTTGAAAGTTTAAGCGCAGTGTGTCGGAGAACCCAAGCGATTCTGCAGCTGTGAATCAGTCGTGTTGGATCTGATGTTTACATGCACGCTCGTGTGTGTTACCTGTGGACAGCCTACGTTGATGAAGAGAGCACATGCCGCTAAAACACGTACATGCTTCTGCCCGTCCTCTCTGAGGATGTGGAGGAATCGAGCACTGGGGCTTCAGGAACCCTGCAGGAGGAACCCAAAAAGAACAATGTTTACTACATTTATTTCATATTGACGATGCAAATTCATCTTAGAGTCAATACATTACTCCACAGCAAACACCATCACCGAAAACAAACAAATACTTTCCTGTACATTATGATTTTAACCCTTTCCACCAGATTACAGAGGAAATTAATATTCATATTCATACTTGATCTTCCATCGTTTGAGAGACTCATTGTTTGGTTTTGTTTCAATATCTTCAAGTATCAGTATTCTAAAATGTTTCTCCTAAAATCTTATTTGAGAAATACAGAAATACAAATATGAGACAATCGTTCACATACAGTAAGAGTACATAAAGTACTATAAAAAGAGTAATTAATACAACCATAAATCATTATTAGTTTAGTCCTTTGAAATTCTGATGAGTACATATTGTTACGCGAAAGTCTTCCTTTAATCTCACTGTTGCCTCAGATAAACTGTGAGATGTTAGAGAGATGAATACTGGCAGTGGATAGGTGAGCCCGTCAGAGATTATGTTTATTTGCCCTTTATACTAAAAACTGATCTTTAAAGGGGCAACGCCCCCCCGACTCGTCCTGCCTCATGTATTAGCCCTCTCTGTGCCACGGTTAGCCCCATTCGACCCCTCACATTTCCAGCTCTGCTCTGTTCTATGACCCACAACCCCAGAGGTTGCTGGCCCACAGGCCCGGGGTGGAGGGGGTAAAAGTGCCCAGGGAGAACTGAGAGAGGAGCAGGGGTGAGATCAGAGGTGGATGAGTCAAAATGTGCAAAAGGGCAGATGAGACCGGCACGCCTGCAGGGGCTGTGGTAGGACACCATGCTGGGTTTCTCGGGGGTCTTGGGTCATTTTTTGCACGGGGATCTTTTCTCTGGTACAATGGGCTAATTGATTTCATCATGTATGTGATGAGAGGTTACAGAGCTGTATCTGTGAATGTTAAAGACCGAGGGCTTAATTACATATACTTCTAAATAATAATGCTTACAATTACATTTAGATTTAAGCATTTAGCGGACGCTTTTATTTAAAGAGATATTTTATTTGCAAGGTGAGGATAACAATGAAGTAATACATCATAGAAGGCACCAGAAAAGTGCTTTACAAAGACGCAGAGTTACAAAGTTATGACAACTGTTCAAAATGAGAAAAATGGGTTAGAGCTTCATTTTTTTTAACTCCTCTATGGATACAGTTTGTCATTTCAGCGGCACCGAACAGAATTGCCTCCCAATCTGTCACTGGTCAGAAAAACAGGTGGCCCCACCTTAAACTAACACCACACAATGTCTATAATAACATTTCACCAACCCTAAAACCTGCCAGACAGACAGACAACAAATTTAAAACAAACATACTCTGTCCGCCAGCAAAAGACTGACATTTGAGGATCCTACTTTCATCACAGTCTGCCTTCCCAAGTCAACTAAGGATGCGCGATGACTCGCAGCCAATGAGGGAAGACCAGGCTGGCGCAGAACATGCACCGAATGATCTTAAAAAGCTCGTAGACCTTTCAGACGGGAGCAAATATGAAGAGAGAAGGGCAGCCACATCCCCCCTTCAGGTCCCTGCTCAATAAAGCGCCTTTACTTCCACCATGAAAGACATGTCATTCCAGATGAGCTCAGCCAATGACATTTAAAACAGGCACAGGAATATTGAATTAGTTCCTCATGATAAGTTGGCCGGGATGCTGATGCTCTGGTCGGGTGGTGGGGGGAGGGGTCGGGCAGTACAGGAAATAGACAAGACTGCTTGCTTGGCGCCTTCAGCAGCTGCCTGATTAAAATGACAAAAACATGGGAAATGTCAGTAATACGCAGGGACCCTTGAAGACGATACCGTGGCAGGGGAATAGAGCTGATATGAGCTTGTCTTTATGAAAAACTTTGAAAAGCGAATAACAGAAGGGGAGAAAGCGCAAGAAAACTTTTGTTTCTTAAAGAAATAGTTCACCCAAAAATTTAAATACGCTCAATGTATATGGGCTATTCAAATCCTATAAGGTGTTTTTAAGAAATGTAAAAAATATTATAAGATGCTACAAAAATGCATTTGATTAATCTTCACGCAGCTATTTGTTTTCAAAACGACACTTGCCAAATTGAGGAATTATAAAAAGTACAGAAAGAATTATAGAATATAACATAAGCTCCTCACGCAAACACAATGTACAGCTTAAGCAGCACACAAGTTGAATGGACTGCTATCATTGTTGTGTGTTTGTGTGTGTGTGTTTATTTGTCATTTCTGAAGCAAAAATAACAGCCTTGGGAATTTTGGAGTCCTTTTCATTTTTGGGTGAACTGCCCCTTTAAGAAAAGTGTGCTAAATATTCGAACTAATGGAAATGAAACCAGGTTTTCTAAAACTGAACAGAGAGCTTTTAACAAGTAGCTGCAACATGCATCAATGAACAATCAGCATCATGTGAAAATCACAAGAGATTATTGGAGGACCGGCGCAAGACTGATTATAAATCAGGTGATTAGTCAATGCTTATGGGAGAATTTGTACAGATTAAAGTGGAAGCCAATTTGTTAATACACCAAAAGTCTGGCAGCTTTGCTAAAAGTTTTCCTTTTAGCGAAACGCAAAAGAGATGTTTAAAAAGGAGTCTGACCTTTAATGTGACTTTCTAGGACACCATTCACCCAGAACGTAAAACATCGGACAAATCCAGCAAGTGTAAACCAAATTAAGCGTGTAACACGAGGCTTGAACAAGGCCGAAATAAACAGACGGTAATCAGTGACGTTAGAGGCACGTTCCCCCTCGGCTCTGCTGGTCATCCGTCCATTAGCTCCTGCCCAGAACCCCCACCGGAGTGAATCACCTTTATTTCGGCACAGCGGATTCAGTATTGTGTAATCGGTGAAGGGCGGACGATGACACGTGAGCGCTCGCTCTGAGCGATGTCACTGAACATTACCGCGTTAACACATGAGCTAACGCTCCCAGTCAAGCTTGGCTTTTCCAAAAACACGGGTAATGCGGAAAGACAGGGAACGCCACAAAAAAGGAAAAGCAGAGAGAAATAGGAAGTTCTCGACCACTCTCCCAAAACAACAGTATATTGAAAACAAACGCGTTTTAATACCATCCAGACAGACTTAAGATTTGAAGACGCAAGTCAAGCAAAAGAGGATCAAGTCTGATGTGACCAGAATGCAGAATTTGAGGAAAATATATTTCAATTATTTTGACCATTATTGCAATTTTATTATGACTATAACGAAAACCGCGATAACGAAACATCTCATATTGGTCCTAAACTGAAGCTTTTTGTGGTTTAATAAATCACACGTAAGGCCATAGCTTTATTTCAGTTAAGTACAGTTAACAGCTCTGCAGTTAGCACTACAGACACATAACTGACGGACTTATTGTTTACATGCTTGTGAGGTAAAGAAAAAACGCCGATGTACCATCATATTTTACACAACATCATCTATAAATTCTAAATTAGCAGCCACTCACAAACAAGCTAATGTAGCTGTGCAGAACTTTAATTTATGGATTTTAATGAGAGCTTTGCATGCAAATAATGCACCATAAACATGTTATTGTATCTGAAACAGTTTTGATGAATATTTAGATGGTCCTCTGGACCAGAGCTGTATGTCTTGGCCTGGCACACATCTCTCCTTACAGCCAGGTTTAATCTCTCCTCATAAGACTTTAAGGAGGCCATCTCTGTATCCTGAACGCAATCTTCCCTGACACACCGTGCTGAGGACTGGCTCATTAAAACTCCATGTTAAAGATGTTTAAGTCATCAAAACCTTGGCCTAGCTATTAGCACATACTCCAGACAAATTGAGTCATGTTGCTCATGCAGGATTTGCAGGGTTGAGTCTGGTCTACATCATCTAATTCCTTCTCTACTATCTCTGTGTACCAAAAAGTTCAAACATTCAAGTCCAAAAATGCTATTTTAAAGCGCTGCGTATGATTTTTTTTTTATTTTGCTGGGCCACAGGGACAGCAGAAGGTCAAAGGTCGCTGTATGAGATGGGAACTACTGCTCGATTCTCACTGTGGAAACACTGTTCAACATCAAAGTTTAGCAAAGGTCCACGGGTGTCATCATCAGCTTCGACAAATGAGAAATTTGGTTCCTTCTGGTCCCTCGGAGGAGTTACTGATGTACGCAAATTATTACAAAAGGCCGAAAAAGCAACACTGGTTCTACCAATAGTGTGAGAGTTTGTGGCAGCACCATCTATTGACCGACCAATGGCAGAGAGTGGACTGCTCAGGAAACCCGTTTTATAATTGTCCTTATTTTTGAAATTCTGTTCAGTGAAATTACATTAATTTCAGATGTTCAGAGTTTCTTCAAACTGCGCAAAGTTGTAGTTTAAACCTGCAATTTGTAACTTTTGCCTCTCTGTCGCCATCTCTGTTAGAAACATAAAACTGCAGGTTACTTTACATACTTTGTTACGTATGTTGAAGTCAAGTAAAATTGAACGGACATTCCCTGACAGCTCAAATTATAAATCATTATTATTAACTTACCATTGTGATTTGGGGCGAGTTAAGGAGACCGTTGTAAACACTGATCTGTCATGTACTGGTTTTTGTTCATTTTTAACCCAACAAAAGTTACAGATTGCCATTTCAAGATCCATGGAGATGATTTGCAATACAATAAACATTACGAAGTTTTTCAATTTTGTAAAAACTCATTCCGCAGGGCCTTAAGAGCTCAGAAAGGGTGAGGCGTCGCTCTTTCCACTCGGCCTTGAAAAGCCTTTTGTGTCGTCTTCCGCGTATTAGCGGATCATGACGTAAAGCGGATTGCCTCGTCCTTGAATGTGGAAACATTAGAAGCGACGTATTTTCAATCTAACGCCGAGGACGGAAGGAGAACGTTTAAACAACGGTCAAACCGATGAACCAATCACCCATTCCAAACACTCTCGCCGCGGATGCATGCACCAAACGCGCTGCTTTTCTCCCATGACCTGCGAGTGCATTTCCACTGCGGTGAGCGAAATGAACTTCAGATGTTTGCCTTCCACTTACAAAAATAATCAGACAGCGAAGGCTCTCATTAGATTCAATTACCACACTGACAGTTATTCTACGCTAGGCGGATGGAACCTCCACTGAGCTTTAATCAAAGTCCATCACGAATGACAGTCTGCGTTTGTTTCCTGGTTGAGCCCCAATGTTACCCGAACCTTCATCTCCTGGAATCGCACACACTGGCTCAGCCGCTCCTTCACTGGGGAACTCATCTTGTGGAAGTTCATCAGCACGAAGGAAATGTCAGAGCTTGTACAGCTCTTTTATTGCAAGATGTGCAAAAATCTTATATTACTGCTGAAGCAATTTCATATCAGTAATGATACACACAAATTTCTGATGAAAATGTAACACAGAAATGTTTTAAACGACCTAACCGTGTGTGTTTTTATTCAATTAAAGAGACCTAGTTTCATGTTTTACCATACATTCGATTATTCTGTTATCATACAAAAACAGCTTTAGGTTACGTGAAATGTACTTGGTGAGCCACATTTGAGCTTTTGTAAAATAAACACTATACTGTATGTACAGTTGCAGACCTGTGACCACATATCAAGACGTTAAAGGTTCTAAGCAAACCTTTCTTCTATCTCTGTCTATCTCTATCTCTTTGAAAATACTGTGGTGTATAACTGTGACATCACATTTCATCATCAAATCAGAGGCGTCCAGGAGGACTGGAAGAGCGCACACAGTCCAGAGGTCAAGATGAAAGCAAGAGACAGCTTCAGCTTCTGTTTTATGTTCTACGTGAGGTTTTAGCACATTCTACCAGCTTTGCATCTTCTCCTCTCTCGGTAAAGCTCACCGCAGGGGGCGTAAGATTACCTAGCTCTGAAATTCCACCCGTAACACGGCCACTGCTGAGACCACAGGTGTTCCAGTCTGACCAATCAAAAACGAGACGGGTCACATGGACTGGCTGGTGGCCCCACACGGAGCACAGTGGTTTTAAGTGTCAAGTCGAAGGCCATTCCGAGACCCCACCAAGCTGATATCATCAGGTGCTTGCCACTCTTAACTAAATACCGCATCCACCCCTCCCCTCACCCCCTAAAGAGCTACACCCTAACTGTGTCAGCCTTCTCTGCTGAAACCTCATGCTAAAGATGTGCAAAACATAACAGCTAGTCAACTAATCAGTCTTAAGGAAGACCTGTATGATTGGGCTGGTTTCGGGTTCAACTGTGGCATTTCTTAGAGGGGGTGCACGTAAGATGCACTAAGCAGATAGATGGAGAACAGTTAAAGATAGGGTAGGCCATTTTCAAGAGGCTAGCAATAGCAACGTAGCTGTGAAAACAAAAGATCTCACCCTTTGTACAGAGTGCTCTCCAAAGGCACGTCTCCTCCAGCACGTAAACACAAAGTACATTGTTTGACACTCAAGTAGTAAATCCTATCATTGCCTTAGGACCGAATGCAATGATTGGACGAACATTTTATGATCCTGCACCATTCACAGAAGATATATATTAACATAAATATATGTAGACCGTTTACTTCTATCAGGATGTGAGGAAACGTTCAACCAGCCTAACAAAAAGTATTTCTGCCTTTAAATGGAACAAGAGTCGTAAGACACATTTTTCATTTTATTCAAAGCAATAAATTTAAAGACAACCTTTCTGAGAGGGTTTCACCATGGAAACCGTCCAATAGCTGAAGCGTGGCACGCACATGAAAGCGCCACTGCGGAAAACGTCAAAGGAGAAAAACAACAAGCCTACACTCTGCAAAAGCCTAGATAAACCAATTAACTTTAATAATCGACTAGTTGATCACTGCAACCCATCGCTACTGCGTGCCATTTCAAGTAAAAACCCACATCGGGCAGTTTTGGTAAACATCTGTGGTTATCACCAGGAACCTGGTAAAACACAGTCTGTCAGGAGAGGAAATTTACAGCCAGAGTGGAGGTGAAACTCTGGTGTGTGTTGTCAGTTGAGTGAAATGATGTGTTATTCCTGTACCAACGCATTCTCATTCTCAAGATGACACCCTGTGTGTTTGTGCGGTTCTGTGTAGGTGTGAAAGGGTAGTGCCACTAACAGTTGTGACCACAGACGTGTCTCTCTCTCTCTCTCTCTCACATTGAATGTTTATTGTGAACGTGCCATGGACTGAGCAGACACTTCGGTGTGGCACTGAAAACCTCAAGACCACAGTCACACTGCAGGAGTTGATTCTGTGCGCTGTTCAGTTTACTGCTGTTGTGCTGCTGAGGTTTCAAACAGGGCAAGTTGAGATGAAGCTGTTACATGTTATCTGCTCAATAGAAAAGCAACTGCAAGACGATGTACCGTAAGCTTGAAGAGATTAATGCCTTCTGTGTTATTTAAATATTGCGGGGTGGCCTCAAATATGAACGCTGTGCAAAACTTACTCTGTTGCCATGTTGTTGATAGGGAGATCTAAGGGGTTACTAGGTGGTTGCTTACAGGGCCAAGTCATAAGACCCATCTCTCAAAAGTCTGATTTCCCGGAGATAGAGACAGCAAGAAGTAGACAGAAATAGGGGGAGGAGTCTAGAAAAAGGGGAGCGGCTGGGACGAGAGGGGAGGGGCCAGGAAGGAAAGAGAAGAAGCTGTAACAAGATTAAGGGGGAAATGTTGAAGGATGTTTTACGTACATCAGACCAGGCCCGCTGGAGGGCACATAAAACAATGGGTTTACTTTCTACCCATCATGCAGAAGTTCCCTGGGCAAACGGCATAATCGAATTTGTGTGATTGGACTCGATGAAGAAAGAGGCTTTTTGATGAGCGCTGAGACAAGGAAGCATTTAAACCCGAATCCTATCTTTACTCTTCCTTAACACATGACTGGAGTTTGATTTAGAGGAACGAGAACCGCATTCATTTTCCAGGACACGTTTTATATATTTGCACCATGTGACTTGATTACAGACATTAAAAACCTCCTAAATGTTTGGAGAAGTTAGCCGAGTTTGTAGATGACCTGTGCTCCACAACAACATCCTGTTACGCGTCTAAATGGTCTTAGCTTGCCTGCAAACTGCGGCATTAGAAAATGAACCCTGTCGCTATCTTTCGGTTCCCGGCAAGCCGACTTTCTGCATGTTTAAACACAAATAACCAAGTAAACAGACACTGTGCCGGGAAATGTGCAACACACAAATACACAACCCTCAAACGCACACACACACACACACACACAGTGGCTGGATTTTGTCAGGGTGTGTTTGAACTCAGGTATCACTATGACAGCCAAGAAACAGTTATTAGCACCATCCTGTCTCTGCAAACACATGGCGTCGCTAACAGTCAGAGTTGGTTAGTCTATTCTCCCTGTTGTATTTTGTCACTAAAAAACATACACTGATCAAATTGCGACAGAAAATGGTACCATCTTGGAGTTATGTGAGAACCAAGTATTTTGGCAAAAACAACAACAAATGGATTTGGAAACAAACAGGAAATAATTTGACATTTAGCCACAGAGATATTTGTAAGAGCTCAACTGTAGCACAGTGTGTACAATATTTAAATCGAACAACATTGGATCCCGAACCATGTAACTTACACAGCCATGCTGTCTGAACAGGAAGCTAAACAAACCTCAGAGGAGACACAAAAGAAAAAAGAAAGCATTTGAATTCAACATCAGTACGATAACGAGACAAAAAATGATTCTAAAACATTGGAAAATAAACTAATTTGTAAACAAAAAACAGCAACCATTGCATCCTTATGTAACTATGCTTGCCTTGACAACACTCAGTCACTAGGAATGCTCAAGGACAAACTTTTCTAATATGAGCTCCATATCTCTCATGCCCAATAAGTAGACGATACCATAGAGGACCATAGTTCCCAGTTGCCCCCTTCCAAATGATGTCCCTGACTTTATGGGGACATACACCATATTTAATCTTTCGAACGATTGCCAAACCTCACACACAGGATTGTGGGATATCACATGCAGTGATGGATACATCCACATGCTGTCTAAAGCTGACTCTGTTAAGACTCCTCAGCTTTAGAAATGAGCTGACTTGGTAAAGATCTTAGAATACAGATTGCTAAACAAACATGCTACGTTGCCTTTCTTGTACAGATTTTATGCACAGCTAAACACTTTCACGGGACTTTTCTAACTAGCCGCAGCACAGCCAAAATGTGCATAACCACTTTAAAAGTGCTCAGTGTTCAATCTCTGTATATCCACAGGGCACCTGTGTCAACATATGATGGCAAACATGCAATTATGCAAACATAAAGAAATCAGAGTATTAGCGCTTCATGTGCGCAGACTGTGCCGAGTCGACGCTCTCACAATGAGAGTGAAACTCACCCGACAGGTCAAGTGGGGCGGCGCGAGGAGCGATTACGATCCAGAGAGGTTTGCTAAGCAAACACTCCAGCCTACACACATGTGCTTTGAAATGAGATGAAAAGAGAATTCCAGAGGATCCACTTTAGTGTTCACACCTGATTCTGTTAATCTGAATCACTTCCTGGAGTCACTAATTTAAGAGTGTGGACACACTGAGTGAAAGCTTCCAAAGGTGACTTTGAAATACAATATAATCCCGTCTGGTATCAAAGGTTTAAAAAGAATTCAAGTTTTTAAAGAATATTAGAAGTATTTTTTTATATCCAAGCATGTTTATGGTAACAATACCTGAATACAAGGAATCGGTTTGACTCAAACATGTGTCGCATTAACTACGCTACGCTACGCTACTCACATAAACAACGCAGGAAACAAAGCTGAGGGAGGAGAGATCAAAAACACATTTTGGTTTAGGTTAGGAGTGCAGTTAGTGTTAAACGCTGATGCGTGCCTGCAGTATCGAAATCAACATTGACAATTGTCCATTTTACTGGTACTGGTATCAACAAATGATATTTTGACAATGTGACATCTCAACTAACCATTACGAGTGAAAATAACAGTTACTTTAATGACAAAGGAAACCACGCTGAGTCAGGAGAAAGCAAAAATGCCATTTTGTTTAGTTTACCGATTTAACAGATACAAGGTTTGAGTGACGAAGCTAATCCAAGCCTGCAGTCTCCATTATTTTTCGCAACATGCGTCTTCCATGCATCTAATAACACAAAACATTAGCAGACAACATAAACAGAGTCATGATTACAAAACCGCGCAGGTTGCCAGCACCACGGTGGACGTATATAATCGAATTTCAACGTACGTGAATGATAAACGAGGAGCATGCTGTTTAAATGTACATGATAATAGTAGCGAATCTATTTTCTCAGAAAACAGAACAATTATGCCTGCAAGATGACAAAAACAATCAGTTCATGGGCATAAAAATGGAGGTTGGAGCAGAAACATGCAGATACGGAATAGCTACAAATTTTCCTCAAAGACAGCAGCAACGAGTGAGTGAAAAGAGAGGGAAAATGAAGGAAGACGGAATTTTGAGAGCGGGAAAACTAGGTCAGGTCACATGACTGAGTGATGTGGGCAGGATTACATTTCTACAGCATGTGGCCCTTTACAAAGCAAATGTTGACTGCAGCTTTATCTGCGTTTGTGAAGGGCCGCGTCTGAGATTGAGGGAGGTGCGCATGCAGAGCAGCGAGGTGTGAGAGACAATGACGTGTGTGCTGTGTGTATGTTAGACTACTGGGTGAGATGAATACACACGATCAGAAAACAACAGTATCCTCACAGACAGACTGTCTGAGCGAGTGGGGATAAACACACATAGAGCTCAATGACAGAATTTGTCTCAGCACAGCAACGGCATACTGTTTGCGAACAGTATAGTTAAATGCATATCTTTTTTTAGGTTAAAAATGACCAAAATCAGTTATTAAGCAAGTACATGACAGCTTGGTGTTCAAAGTTTATAATAATGATTTATAATTTTTATAAATTTATAGTTTTTATCCACTTTATGAAAATAACTGCGAGTACTCTGCAATTTTATGTTTCAAACAGAGATGGCGGTAGAGAGGCGGTACAGATTGCCGTTTTAATAGTACATTTTGATACTTCACTGCTGCCAGTGTAAGTTAGAATCTAGCCCATGCCCCCCTCCCACACACAAATTTCAGATCAAATCATTTTTGGTCTATTTTGCAAAACAAACATGAAAATAATGTTTTAGTTTAACTTATACGAACACAGCCGACAGTGTGGCTGAATATGAAACAAATCTGTTGCTGTGACTGGAGAGAGAGACTTAATGCAAGCTGACATTTCATGGGAGGAAAATGTCATGGGTCTATGCTGACAACAGACCGAAAAAATGTGTAACACTGCCAATCATCTCTGATTCATCCAATCATAAAATCGGTTAGTAACTACAAACGATGCCTACAGAGCTCCAGTCGTCCAATCAGAGTCGCAACTGCTGATCTCTTCAGAAATCAAAACCTGCGACTATATTACACAAAAGGGAACATTTGAAGTTAAACACCAATAACTGCTTCACGGTTCCTCAGGGTCAGATCTGTCAATCATGTGACTTCCTCAGGGAAATTGTTTTTCCATTTCATAACAGTGATGAACTCTAAAAATATGATGAAGCTAATAATGGGGCGTACACGGGCACAGAACAACCATTTCTGCGTGTGCAAACAAAAACCTGCTTCTTAGTCACTCCGCCACCCACAGTTGCATCAGACACACGCTGTGCAGTCATGATGCATCCTCCGCAACCTCCCCGTTCATGCGGAACTGCGGCTGTGAGCTGCAGAACTGCAGCTTGCAAATTTCTTTCAGAGATTTTATGGGCGTGTCTGTGCCGTTATCTCATTTAAAATTCCTGAGGGCATGTGCAAAAAACCACCATTACTAGTATTTACTAGTTATTACTAGCTTAATTCATGGCTGTAGTGAGATCGGAAAAACTTACTATTTTTCCGATTCGGCATGTGTTGAGATCCCAAATAAATAAAAACATCCCTAACAAAATACAACACAAGAGACTCCAGGAACAGACACTAAACGAGAGAGACGGTGTGTCATTTTGGCTTAGGATGTTCAGCAAGCTCAAAATTCAAACTAACGCAGCAAAAGTGAGGTACAAGGTGACCTGACAGCCTGACCCACGGTTTTACATTAAAGCTGCAGCCTGTAACTTTTGCATCTTTATCACCATCCCTGTTTGAAACAAAATTGCAGGTTACTTTACGCACTTTACGGTTGCTGAAGTCAAATGAAGCCAAACCCAACAGCTCAAATTTGAAATGATTATTATAAATGTACCATTGTGAAAAGATGTAAGGTAGAGACTGTTTTGAACACTCATCTTTAATGTACTTGCTCAATAACTGATTTTTGTTATGTCTGTTTTGTTATTTTTTAACGAAAAGGTTACGGCTTGCGACTTTAAAGAAAAACCTGAAATCAAATCTTAGACCCCCGCCATCTTGATTTTATTGATAATGTGTGATAACACATTTCTAGAATAACCCACTTGGCCCAAAACAGCTGCTTCGGGCTGCGAAGCATGCGCTCGGTTCAGCTGAGGGCAGAGGCGGCTGATGCGCGCCGTGCCCGTTGAGTTCTAGGAACGCTGATAGAAAAGTCCTGATTTGTGCTGCGTTGGGGGACGTGGCGGGGTGTGTGCAGAGAGATCTGGGAATTAAATAATGTAGAGAGTCAACACACACACACACACACACACTCGATGATGATGTGCATCAGTTCTCCCTGCTGTTCCAGACGCAGCCGAGCAGAAAGATGTAGGCCATCTGCACAGCAACATGGAGAAAATAGCTCTGTGTGCAGACAGAATGGGACACGATTAACCAACTGCGTTTTTTTCTCTCTCCGTAAAAAAAATACTGAATGGGAGACTGATAGACAGACAGAGAGAGAGAGAGAGAGAGAGAGAGAACAATGAAACTAAAACAGGCTTTTATAAATAAAAATACACTCCTTTAGACTTTCGTTTTAAGCAGGCACTGGAGAGAGAGAGTGACAGCGGGGAAAATTGAGACGGCTAAAGGAAAGTTTCAAACTAATGAGGTGTGACAGTACCAAGTCTGAACTATTAAAAAAATACCTCATGTGAACCATAAATGTAGCTACCAGCAAAACCTGTGTCTCCTGGCCATAACCTCCATTATTAGGCCAATGAGCAACCAACAAAATTATTTTAAGGCATTTCCTTTACCTGTCTTTACGAAATACTTGACTCTGATTGGTCAATTCTGCAGTCTGACATTTTTGCATCGGCACTGTATAACCGACTTTACAGAAAACTGATTTCCGACATAGCTACGCAACTCTGGTGTCATTCGTCCATCATAAACTAATTTCACAAACATTCATTTATTTAATTACTAAGTATATTAATTAGTTTAGTTTTTTAGTCACAACTAAAAACGACGCAGGCCATTATAACTAAATAAATTCCTTTACTACCCTAAAACCGGTCACTGCATCTGGGTTTATTTTACGATTAAGACCAGATGACGAAAATCGTACATATTCAGTTTAAGAAGGTTCCAGATTAGGTCCACCTCATTACAATAATCTTTAAAAAAATCCTCAGTCATGCACCACACACGGGACTATGATGACACGCATGTCGTTGTAGAAAGATGAAAAAATTTGACGTCTGTCAATCTCGGATGGGAGGCTATGATGACTCATCCATTCTAAAGCAATACCTGTACCCTCATGCGCCTGCTCAATCCACTGAAGTCTGTTAAAACAGAATTTTAATTCCCTGACCCACGAGAGGCTCAGCTCAGGCAAGGTTACAATCACACATCAAAGCTGCTTTCAACTTTTTAAAGCTCACAATTAAAGCTCTGGGTTTATGTTTGGGTTTTGATTTATACTCCGGTTTACACTCCTGTTTTCAAAAGAAGCTTTGCTAATTGTTGGAGTTAGACACAATACCACGTTTCTCTGAGACAGCCGTGATCAGACGGTCTCTCGTGTAAAACAGACTATTGTTATTGCAAGAACAGAAAAACAGGTTTTATATTGCAGCGCTGGTGTCTATGCGGGCAATGCAAGTTCAAATCCGGCTTGCAACGATCACCTTCCGCCATCTTCTAGCTGTTATTTGTTGTTCTCTAATGTAAGACAAATAAAAGGGTTCTCACAACACCTGTTTTTGGTGTGAGGAACATATTTGCCACCAAAATTCTGGAATGCATTGGACTGCATTTAAACATGATGTGTTTCGCCTTTAATTTACGTTATGAAGTTTAATTTAAAAAGTACAGATACATTTATAACAATGAGCATTTTTGGCAGAAATGTGCTTAACCGAAATGACATGAATGACAAAATCTCTTGAGCTTATTTAGAAACAGTCTTCATTTTCTTTATGAAAATTGTTTTACTAAATTGACAAAGTAAAAAGGTCAAGAACTTGTCCATGAAGGTCACCCCAAAACGGCAAAAATACTTTTCCAACAAGCGTGAGTGGCTGTTGTTTTGGTTGATATGGTTACGGTCGGCTGTCTCGCGGGATGTTTATGGGGAGTTGAGTTTCACTGCGGCTCGCTCACCGTCTCTCACCTCTGTGTCACTTAATTAGTCGCCTGCACAAAGGGAAACCAGGCACAGGAGCCCAATTTAGACCACAATAAAGTCTGGAATGACTGGACCCCCACTGTAATAGGAGTCCCCCTCCTTCATATACGTTCCAGAAGCGTCCCTGAGACTTTGAAGACGCCGAAAACAGAGCGCAGGCTGGATATGGGCCAAATCAGGGGAGGGGACCCTTAAATTCCATATAATTTCTCCAGATGTTTCGAAACATATATGCTAAAACACTCCAGATGTGCCACCTCTCTGTACTTCCCATTCGTTCTTCTTTTATTTACCTTTTTCTCCTTCTGTCCTTCCTATTTTCTTGCTTTCTGTAATCCTGTCCAACGCCTCTTTCAGTATACCTTATAGAAATCTCATTTTACGGTAAGCTCGGCTAATAGCCCGCAGTAACTTTACATACAGTATATGCTGCATATAAAAGAGAAAGTACGATTTCGGTGTGGGATTTGTGGTTTCGCTTCTTTCCAGCGACAGATTAACAGCGAGGCGTTTGTGATGTTCCGCACGCCGCAGTCTCCCGACATGCTTCTGTTCGTCAGCGCTACTTAAACCCCACAGACTGCGACCTGGCCATGACCCCTGACCTTGCATCTCCTAGACGGCATGCAAAAACGCTCTGGGCCTAGTTGTTGAGCTTAAATCACGGCATTTAAAGCAAGCTGTCTTTCATTCAAACTATGCCAGAATGTCCCAAGCACACACCCATGTAGACACACACCTACGCAAACTAACCTGCTCCACAATACACCCTGTAGCTCAGGCTCTGATGTGGTCTTTCCAATATGAAGCCGTCTCATGTTACACATTCCGGTCTGAAACGCAAGAAACCATCTTAAATGTGACACTCCAACTAGCCGGGTGCCGTTTCTGCAGGCGCTGAAATGTAAGCCTTCTGGTATGCAACAAATTGATGTGAGGGAAACTGCCAGCGCCTGCCTGCTCGCCCGTCTGTCTTTCTGTCCGCCTTGTCTTCCTGTTTGCCTGAGAACTGTATTGCCCAACTCCCTGCAGAAGATTTTGCCACAGGCGTTCTCAAACTCCACCGTAAACACGTTCCTCAGCCCAGAGCAATGCCGAACGAACGACTCCAAGTGGAAGTTAAACTTGGATTTCCAATGCAAACAACTACTTAGGGACAACAGCCAAACCACAATTACCTCCCACAAAGCAACGAGGGCAAAACACTCTACTTATCCACCATAAAACGGAAAAGATTACAGTGCAAAAAAACCCCATTAAGTTCATCTGTATTTTTTGTCGTGTTTTCCAGCGCAAATATCCAAACATTCTTAAAATGAGACACATTTACTCAAGAGGCAAAATGATGCGAGATGAGACCGTTTTGTCAGAAATAAAAGGCAAAGTTCAAACAAAAAGGAAAACTGTCATTTATCTCAAATCACTGCAAGCCTGTGTGACTTTCTTTCATGTAACACAAGAGTTTCCCAAACACTGGAAGTGAATATTGACCGAGGCTGTCAGTTCCTAACAACATCTGTCTCTAAGGTTTGATTGGAGGAAAAGTTCATGCAGGTTTTAAGCAACATAAGGCTGAGCAAGACAGAAGACACATTTCTGGGTGTACTGTCCCTTTATATTTTTATAACTCCACTGGGAAATAGTTTTTCTTCACAATGTTTTTAGATTGATGCACAACAATATTGTAAAAATAATCAATATATATGTATTGAAATGTCAAGTCTGTAACTCGTGCCGATTTTTTTCTCTCTCGCTGTTATAATATTTAGACATTTTTACTGTAAAACAAGACAAAAATACTGCTGAAAGACATTATTTCGCAGTGTACACTGCGCACACACACACTTTCTCTGAAGGTGCTGGCTCGTACACCTTCAAGATTAAACGGCCTCTCGGCTGGAGTGAGCCACAGCTCAACAGCCACTTGACAAAGAGCAGCGGCGCTCGCAGCAAATGGATAATAAGTGGCGCATTTTTCTGTCGCTGCAGCGACTAGGGGGGTCTGAAGGCACCAGAGCGACACTGGAGCTTCACTGGACTGGCACTTCTGTGAGAGATACGGTCTCTATTAGGCCTTCCTGACACACTGGAAGATTTATGCAAACGGTTATGCATGCAACCGCGTTATAAACGCGACCGCACCACCATCGTCTTGCATCACATGTATGTAGGCATACTCAAGACTGCAGTTAGGGCGAATAACATCTCTGATGTGTCTCTAAGTACATTTGAAGCCCAGGTGAGAGTCTGATAGCCGGAGTCGATGAGACTGTCTCCGGGCAGACAAAAGGAGAGGCGCTTAGCTAACCGTAAATTACTCCCGCAGGCCCTCGCGTAAAAAAAAACAGGTACCGTTTGGACGAGACACGGATCGTTAGGGGAAGAGAACACCTGGCTTACCCCCAAAAAACTGATCTGATCAGGGTTCTCAGCCTAGCGGAGTCACCATCTACTTCCATACCAATCTGGTCCTCTTATCGTCGTCATCGCATTTTGGTTGCCGTAATGGATATGGATTATCATAATTGCAATCACGATCGCTAATCTGCTAGGTTGGTTTAAGATCTCTAGTGTGCAGTAAGCTGGAGCATTTGTGGACAGAGACACACACACACACACACACACACACTTTTTGGTCACTACATACATTTTGCCTTTATGCTTAAACCTTGCATGTGTTTGTGTATGTGTGTGTGTGTGTGTGTGTGTGTACAGAAGCCTCACATACGTTTGCAGGGAATTAAAAAGAGTGTGTGTGAAGCCACTGCACACATTAGACACGGCCCCTTACTGACTAGCACCTACTGATGTGCCAGACAAAAAGGGTTTTTGCCCCAAAGCTAATGTCTGAGAGAAATACCACAGAGCTGTGACATGAACAGAGGAGCTATTTACTACATACCATCTCAAATACATTTATGCATTTTTACATTTATGCATTTTTATCCAAAGTGACTTACAGTGTATTCATTCTATCAGCATGTGTGTGTGTTCCCTGGGGATTCGAACCCACAACTTTTGTGCTGCTAACCCAATGCTCTACTAATTGAGCTACAGAAGCGCTACACTACAGGAACACAAAAACATCTTTATGTGTATCTAGACGCATTAGATTTTGTTTTATGCAAATGATGTCAGATCAAAGAATCGTGGAATATTAAAGACTGATTTTACAACAAATTTTACATCACAAAAACAAACAACGAGAAAGTTCGGGTTTAATCAAACTGGACAAATTTAGCTCTTCGAGAACACCTGAACTCCACTTACCTAAATCTGATTGGATAGCACTGAAATCTCTTGCGTCAATTTTACATAATCAATAAAGCACACGTGAAAACGTAATCTGTCCTATCAGGTTATGATAATGCAAATGTATAAGCAAGAGTTTACAGTATAACAGAGGTTCAGAGTCTATCATCTGCTGTGATACTGTGAAAGCTCAATTCTAGAAGCCTGAAGCAAACTCTCCAGCTGATAAAACATATAAGGGTCAGAGGTCAAGGTCTGAGGTCCAGAGTCCACAGCTCCCCTTATAGATAAAACACTCGCAACTGTCAGGGGCTGAAAACTCACAAATTATTAACAAGAGTTTGAAGCAGGGCTGTCGTAAACAACTGGTTTAGACCTCTGGTTTTGCACACACCACAAATTCAGCCGGTAAACTCAGTGTTGTAGTGGAATTAAATCTGTTCCCTGGACTGATCATTGCGACAATAGTGTTTTGTCATTTCCTGTACATCTTGTCTTGATGGTTCTTGGACATGTGTGGTTTTGAAAAGGGTAATTACAGGATATGCACAGAAATTAGACATGCTGGATACAAACACACATCCTGTTCACTTCACATCAGCACAGATGTTGGCCACAAAACAAAATGGTGGTGGACATCAATGCAAGATTTGTTGGAATACTCAATTTGGTGCATTTTGATGGGATTATTGAGAGGGGAGAAGCTAGATAATGGAGGGACGATCCCTTTACGCCATTAACGTTCTGTATAACGCTTCCACAGTAAAAATGACAGCTGCAGCCCACTCACAAAAGGGGGCAAAAAGCATCCGGTGACAATTCTAAAAACTGGCCTGTCGTTAAAAAAAACAAAAAAACCTTGTATAGTTTTAAAGATAAACAAGCCAGCCAGCCTCCAATCAAAGCTCTTTTAAACTTACCCACACCCTGCGCTACCTTTGTTCCTGAATTACGACTGACAGAGGT
>JAZGTJ010008385.1:0-11894 GCA_036877575.1 Botia almorhae
AAAAAACAGGATAACCTTTCACCGTTGCCTCGGTGAAACGTGGCAGTGTAAAAGCAGGCAGTACATTCCAAGGGTTTACTCATAACCCCAGAAAGGCTCTTCACTGACCTCTGTCAACATTCTCCTCTGAACGGGTGTCCACTCCTCACAGTGCTCCGGCATTACTTTAACCACAGGTATGTCCGCCATTTTGAGGCACAGAGATTCTGTGTAAATAAAACAGTTCACCCCAAACGGAAGATTCTGTCATCATTGACTCACCTTCATGCGGTTCAAACACCTGCTGCTTTTTTGCCTGAACCATTAAAAAATGATACCCAGAAAATAGGGACTGACGGCAAGTTTAATGTGTGGATACCACGAACAGCATCCACATTCTTTTAAATTTCTCCTCTGGTTTTCTATAGAACAAATGATATAGGAATAAAGGAAAGATATAAGGATAATTAAATGATATACAGTTAATTACTGGAGTTTCATTGTGTGTGAAATAATCCTCTAAAAGCTTTAAAGTAGTGACAAAAACAAATACTGAACAAACATGAGGCGCATACAGAAGCTGATTTTGATCAAACTGGGCACAACTGAAGTAACTCCATCAATATAAGACAAGTTCAAACGTACAGTTAACATACTTGATATTTTTGTCAGGCACAACATAACTGAGGTCTGGTATGGCAAACAGAGCCAGATGTATTTTTGCTGCAGGCGTTTTTCACAAACCTCATCGCTTCTGATAGCTGTCATCACAATGCAGATATTCTGGGCTGAAATGTGAGAGGAGAAAATCTGTACTGTAACGGCAAAACACAAAGTCTTAAAGACCCGTCTTAAGTCTTTAAGTGACACCCTTTGGCTTGATGTTTAATAGTGAACGTTTGGACGCTGTGTCTGTGGTTTGGCATGGGACAAAAAAACAGATTATAGCAATATAATCTTTCCCTCTGTTTTACTTCACCTTTTACTTCATCCTCTCTCTCTCTCTCTTCTTTCTCTCTCTTTCTCTCTCTCTCTCTCTCTCTGAGGTCTAGACATTTTTTTCCTGTGGATGGACTACAATGGTCTGCGTGGTTATCCAGCACTCCATTATTCAATAAGTCTTTTCCGTGGGTTAAAAAGCTGCGTTTTCTAAATATAACAATGTGTCAGGCTTACAAAAAACTCCAGAGCGTCATCAATTACATTTGTGTCAGAATGACCAAAGCCCTACTTGGCAAAACTGCCCAGAAAAAGGGATTCCAGACATACATATGGAGTTACATTTCCACAAGCTGAGGGGGAGAAAACCACACCGAGTTGATTTGCTACAGCAGCTATTGTTACAATTGAGACTTCATGTCATTTAAATCAAGAAATTATAGTGTGAACCCTGTGATGTGGAGGACAAGATGAATATATGTTGGTGTTCTGAACATATATCTGTAGATGACCAGCTGAAAGCTGGTAGCACACAATTTCAACACTGTTTCACGATTACAAAAAACCTGAAATGGATGTTCTCAACTCACTTTAGACACAGGAATTCTGTCAGCAATTAAACTATGAGAAAGGACAGCATTTGGGTAACACACGCAACACACCAGAATTTCAAAGTTCCTTCAAGAATTACTTATAACACAGTAAGATCTTTTTGCAGGGTCAAATTCATTACATTTGGAATTTTCAAATCCATTAAATTTGAAATTTTGCTGTTTGAATATATTCTTATTGTCCCCGATTGTGCACCTGTACACAAGGTCATGTGAAACCAGGCAAAATTCTGTGAAAACAGCCCATGATCACTGAAAACTACTTCTTAGAAATTACTGCAATTAAATCACATTTAAATGCATTTAGAAACTGAAACAAGGTAAGAACCCCAAAAATTGAATCAGCGTGACAACCTGTCACGTGGTCCTGGGGGCTTTTACAGTGCTTACATTGACTTCTAAAGTATCAGATACGTTCTCACATTAGAGGAGCTGTTTTCACATAATGATCAGAGTGAATTAATATCATTCCTAATTTTCTTTGCCATCACTCACATTTTATCGAATCATGAGTGCATTTGCCACACTTCCGTTTGTGGCGAAAGCAGTGACGCCTAAAGTTTATCACGATCATGTGAAATATTTACCTGTTAAGATGTTTTCTCTTAAAATCGCTAATATGGCGATTTTTTCTATCTGTGTTTGTAGGATTTTAATGCGCACGGCTGCAGCTGTTGTCAGGACAACACCAAACTAAATAACTCATCCGAATATGTACAGTTTGTATCTCCATATATGATGAATATATAAAGAAATAATACTATGAGACGACGTGCTGAATTTGACTTCACGGTTAAAGTTAAGTCTTTTGAGAAGACTTAATCTCAGATAAAGTAATAAACAATTTTCATCTGTGTTCTATTATGTCAGTTTGTATACCGCCTGTTTTAAGAATAATGTTATTGGGCTGCTTGTATCAGACCTTTATCAGGTCAATGTACCAGCCCAGAAATAATTTCCCCGTCAATGAAAACGTAAACAGCACAGTTGTTAAATTGTTAACCGGAACAGATTTGTATTAGATATGATGCTGCGTCCTCTAGTGGACAAGTAATTAATAATCACAATTTTTTTACATTATCCCCGTTTACGTTACTTGTTCAATCCCCATTTTGTGAACATATTTTTGTTTTGTATTAATTTATTGTTTATTTTATCATGTTAACATCAGTAGTTTATTCTTCAATGAGAAAATGGTGACACCGATGATGACTCATTCAGACGTAAATATATACATTTCTTTAGAATATACAGATATATAATGGAAACCTTATGTGACACGTTTAAATGAAAAACTCTTTTAAATAAATGCGTTTTGGTCTGATATTTCATTATGAAATACAACGGCATTCATATAGTAATAAGTTTGGTTTCTAAGTAGTTTGGTTTCTGGTAGGCCTAAAACAACAGCATTATGCTCAAATTTTGTGTTTAGTGGAAGAACATTATTTGTTTTTGATGAACCTTACACATCTGAAAACGCTATATAGCCAACAGTATCTAAAGACCGATGACTGTCTCTTGCCTCCAGCAGATCCATCTGACGTCATTAGGCGTGCTTGAACACAACCACCAGCACGTGGCAGCATTGTCTTAACTCAGAACGCATACGTTCACAAAATACAAATGAGACACCGCCACAAAAGGTATTTTAAGCTTCATCTGTAATAATTGTCGGTTATAATAAATCCCTATAAAATCTATAGAATTTTTTTTTCTTGGACTTCACTTTAACAGGCATTTAGCCAATCACCTGAGCAGTCTCATCACATCTTTAAGCAATCCATAAGTTTCAATTAGGTGCAAGCAAAGAATTGGCTTACACAGACCCTTATAATTGGGTCTATACATTCCAGTTGAACAGTTGCTTTCAAGCAAGCCAGAGGCAACGGTGGCAAGGAACCAATCTCCAAAAGGTGTGGGGGTGGGCAGTTTTCATCTGACTCTACCGTGTAAACATAATGTTTGTGCTAGTTAACTAATGTGAATCAAATGTTACTCTTCAGTGGTTGGAGACAGATGTTTGTGGGGTTCCCAGGAGTCAAGCACAGTTCTTGGCTTCGGTGGGCTCTTCCTGACACGCACACAAGTTTTATACCCTGCGTGCACCTGCCGACCGAGTACTGTGTAGCGTGGATGCCCATCATCTCCGATGAGTGGATATGAATCCAAAGCCAAGAGAGGTTCAAGAGAGCTCTGGTTAGTACACACGTTTACGTAATTGTACTTTTCGCTTTTGGAGCGATTTGGCGCTCCGAATGTACCATTTTTAAAGCATATTTGTCAAATTCAGTGCGCGGCGTCAACAGCAAAAGCTTCTGCAATTTGATTCAGTTATATTTAGCCTCAAAAACACCTCTCACACTGGCACGATGCCTTACTGGTAGACAACACAAACACAGTGCCAGCATATAAATCCCACCACCCACGCACTCCATCACTCGCTGTTCCAGAGGCACCCCTTTACAAACATGCTTTTTTGGCCTCCGATTTCCCTCGCCTCAGATCTCGATCCATACGAGAGGCTGTTGTGTTTCAGAGCCGGAGAGATGAAAACCCTGGAGCTGTATTCTCTCTGGGGAATCCCTGAGTTCATGTGAGGAGAGCTGGATTCACTTACGATTCAAAAAATAAGACAGAAATTTGGTAATTGGTAATAACAGTGGGAAAGCACAGGCTTATACGCAGGCTGTATATGACATGTGGGAGAATTGTGGCCTTATTTGCCCCAGAAGAGTCCATGACCTGAGAAGGAGGACGGAGGCCAGCTCCTGTTGTGTGACTTCGCAAAAATGCTTGGCACTCAGGAGGTGACATTTTTATGACTGATAATACTGAGGTAACAATTTAAAATTAAACATATAACGTATATTGTTAGTTAGGTTTTTCATATATTTGCATGTCTGCGTTTGGCAGACGTTTTTATCCAAAATGACTTACAGCGCATTCAAGGTAGACACATTTACGTCACACAGTTCCAACTAACAATTTTAGGTTGCATGAACATTTCAACACAAACGTTAAAAACGTTACTTTGAATGTTCTAAAAACGTTCAAACATCCCGTTTTATAGACATTGTATTAACGTTATTGCTGTTTATAAGGATGTTGTTTTACATTTTGTAACTTTTACAACGTTACACTTAGGAGTAACATTTTTGATATACATTTAAAATTACTTCAAGAACAATTCTCAACAATTCTGACAGAACGTTTCCTGGGATTCGAACCCACGACTTTCGCGCTGCTAATGCAATACTCCATCAATTAAGCTACAGGAACACTTAACACGCGGTTCTGTAAGTTTATTCTATACACGACTCATCAACAAGGAAGGGAAGGCTAACGGAATGAGAAATATGATGAAATAAACGCAGAGTGCGTGACGGGTGCGAGGGAGGTACAGCGAGAGAGGGTGAACTCCGTCCCACGGAGCCGGCGCAAGAATTTATGATCAGGAAGGGGGATGAAAGTGTAATTTACGGTCCACTCTCTACCGTTCTTCTGCTCTCCCCTCGGTAATGAGAAACGGCTGTTGCGGTTTGAGGGTGCAGTCCTGGTTAAGCTCCTCCCCCTGGCGATGACACATCATTAGTTTTTATTTGCGTCTAGAGTTTTACGGCCCTTGCCTGCCTACCATCTACAGTCGAAATAATGGAGAGCACGCACACGCACCTTACCTCCCAAACACTGTTTCCTGTCGTGCATGATGTGGAACAATGGATTACCAAGGTTTAATCCAACACTGTAATGAGTTTACCCTTCGTTTTTCATGCACTAATAATAGTAATAATAATGAAAATGCAATCGTCTGTAAACACAAACTAAATTGTGTTCTTTTAGTGCAAATGCTAGACAATTAGCCTACATTCAGTACGTACACAAATACACAACACAAAAAGATGCATTAAGCTCTTTATACATATAAACGGCATCCAGGTGTTTATTTAAGTACATTGTACCTTTTCTTGTCATTGTATGCATGACCTTTATAGAAATAGGTATATAATAACTTTATATATTTATATATAGCATCAAAATAAACTGAAGCTGACATTTTCAGTGTAGTAACTCATCAGGGGTGTAAATTACAGACGAACGAAGGCTACAGATAGTGTGTCTTGTTGCTACATTTAAATACTGCAACTGTATGATGTACAGCATTTTTTCCTCTGGTAATACTGCATGTTGCTGCTAAGCCTTATGAATTATGTGCTATATTGACCCCGTTGCAAACATGATAACTGAGCTAAAACATAACCTATGAAGCATTTTGCTGATGCAGTTCCTCAAAAGTTTGATCACAAATGTAGTGTATTATAGACTTTTGTAAGGAGAAAATCACTCCATCTGTTTCCTATAGCCTTCCAGCATAAAGGTGCACACAAAGAAAGACTGAAAAACACACAATCGTCACACACGCACACAATCGTTCATACACTGTACATTCCTCATATTATTGCTGCCCTCTTCTGTGCAGAAAATAATGTATTTTACCCTAATTAAAAACGTTATATTATACAGGCCGCTAAAACTATTTAAACTGGTCTATCAGCTGTACTAGACGTAAGTGTGTTTGTCTCTGGATACTGGGTGTAATATAACTTCTGGGTCATTTGTGTGTTTGGATAGTTTTTCTTCAAAAAGCAAAATAAAACATCATCATAAAAGTTCTCTCTCTGTAAACCACAATATCAGTTCCAGTGCCTTTCTTTTGCAATAAACAACAGAAAAAAAACAACAGATACAAAAACAAAGCACTATAATGTTTTTCCCCTCCAAGTGTGTTTTACAAACAGTCGCAGACAGACTCCAGACCGTGTGCTACCTGTCACAAACATAAGGAGATCCAACTTTGTAAGAAAAAACATGATTACAGCTGGATTAGGTGAACCACAAGGCATTCTAATGGATGGTGAGCCTCTGTATCTTCAAACCCTTGTGACAGGTCTACAAAGGAACATATGGAACATTTCTTCAACCACAAACAACACTGTTTCGTGTGGGAAGGCTAACAAAAATGGCCCTGCATAAGTCTCACTGGGTGTTTCCAATAGCATGACTAACCAATCCAGCTCCTTGGTTCCCTCATGTCTTATTCAGTTTACATAGTTCATTAATCAGTACAGCAATCCTCCAGTTTATATTAAGCGTTTTTTTTTAGCAGCGTTATTCCTTTTTTGCATAATTTTGATATTGTCACAATCAAATACAGTTTCTCTGCAGTCAAATAGTGTGGACCAGGCATTCTCCTTTCTTAGGTCCACCTGATGTCATGAGAAGGTCAGGTCACCATGCTTGTTGTAGTGGTGGGGGCAGTGGTCGTCCTGTTTTGGGTCTTTTTTTTCTTGGCTCCCCCTCGGCCACCCTCCTTGGAGTCCCGGCCTCGGTTCTTGCCATTTTTGTCTGCAGGGTTCTGCGTGTTCTTCTTATTTTCTCCTGAATTAACCAAAAGATCAAATGAGAAAACTTAACATGAACGTACATGAAATTGTGTTCAATTTCAAATGCTCCCTTCTGAGACTGGAAATGTAAAACTTTGTTACTTCACCCGAAAATGAAAAGCTGTCAACACTTCTGTCACATTTATTTTTAATCGAGCAATATTAACATTATTTAACTTTTCTCAGTTTTCATTTTTGGGTTAACTGCATCTGTAATAAAAAAACACTGTCATAATCATAATACATCACGGTCACTTTGTATACTTTAACTATAGGTCAGGTATAAGCATTAAAAAGCCCTATGAGAACCGATCTCTGAGTTGGACAAATCACCCACTGAGACAAAAGCCTGAAGGAATGAAATGGTTCTCAGAAATACCAGAGCCAGACGAGATGACTCAGTCCAACAGCCCATCTAACTCCTGCTTTCTCATTTAAGCTCTGCGTGTTTATGAGCCTGTCACTTACTGTAAGTGCATAACTACACCATTAATGCAAACAACTGTTAGAAGGACGACAAAGTTTGAAAGCAGAAAAGCTCAGAGGAGGAACCCGAAGGTTTCTCTGGAGGAAAACCTACAGTACAGCTCATCGGTCGCCTTTTCATAGCACATGAGATTTAAGAGTTCTCGGTTCCTTAGGAAAAATAAAAAGACGGACCAATATGTTGTCATATACAGTACAGTAAGTGTATAAGAGCTATAAATATATACAGCTATAATGACCACAAAGCTGCTTTGAAAAACAAAAGTTACACATTTTTGCGTAAGGCTTCTAAAATGCGCTGATAGGTCCAGCAGAACTATGGTCCAAAAAAGTGTAGAACACAGGATGGTTCATTTCCCATGATGCTTTCCTGCACTAAGGGGGAGTCAGTGATCGATATTTGTTATGAAGTTGGTGTTGTGAGTCTCAGTGTTCCCAGGAAACCGAAGTCAACACTCATATGGAGCTGGAGAGCTTTCGCTCTGCGTTTAATAGCATGAGCCACACACACAGTCTCTCTGCCACTACTGAAACTGGCTCTCTGCTCTTCTCAAGGGCCTAATAATCCACCCCAAATTGCGGTGTTTGTTTCAATGCAAAATGGACAATTAAAAATAGAACGGGGAGATTAAACATTTGGCTGTCAAAAATAAACAGGCCTTTAAAAGCAGTTCTGTGTTTTACAGATTTTTGACATGAAATGGCATTTGAAGTAGATCATTGTAAACATATAAAAACAGCTTTCTTTGGCAGAGTTCCTCCAAACACCTAAAGTTGGTTAATGTTAAGTTAACGGCTTAATGGACTCATATCTAACAACACAACAAGCAATAATTAGCATTCCCAGAGTTAATTTAACA
This sequence comes from Botia almorhae, assembly GCA_036877575.1. NCBI lineage: Eukaryota > Metazoa > Chordata > Actinopteri > Cypriniformes > Botiidae > Botia > Botia almorhae. The sequence goes on from JAZGTJ010008385.1 coordinate 8,320, forward strand.
GACCTGCCAAAGTCTTTTAAGCAAAAACAGCAGCTCCTTTATAGATCAGAGCTACAACGAGAGCTAAATGTCTACAAGACATTGCATCATCCCAGCTAACAGGAGCTGTTTTTAGAACGTCGCTAACGTTCTGTAAACAGTCTCTTAAAGTTTTCAGAAAACATTCTTGCAGTAACAATAGTACAATCTTTAATTATTAATAAAAAAATCTGAATTAAAATGATATTAAGCTGTTATTGGAACATTTTAAAAACGTTACAGAATAAAATGTTTGAATCATGTTCTTATAATCAAGCAATAAGATTACAACATCTAAAAACGTAAATGTTTTTTACGTTTTCAACGTTCCTAAAATTAAAATTTTTGTTACTTAACGGAAACGTTGGGAAAACGTTCTTACAACCTAAATTTGTCAGCTGGGATATCACAGATTCATGAATGAAAAGATTCCTGGCGAGTTACGCACACAGGAGACCCGAAACAGTCGTGTTAACATGATCATTAAGCAGCCTGGAAAAATAATCCATTATTCTACTTTACTTAATCATGATTTTAAAAATGCAGATGCTGGAGAAAACGATGATGGAGAAAACGTTGCTAGTTAGCATTGATGAAGCGATAACGGTGAAGATCAATTCGTTAACGACAGCGATGATTACAGAGCAGCTCAATCCAACGTAAACACGATCGCATGACAAGGCAATCATGCATGTAGCGTATTCGGTTTTCGTGCAAAGACATTTATTAAACTACAGGAAGGGGAAGAGAAAGGGGGGGCTTGGCAAAATGAACGCGAAGCGTGAGATCTGCAGACCAGTAAATCACCATTGTTATACAAGCACTGCCCCCTGTGATTTTAACAGCAGCCTTGTCGGCCAACTCCTGCGGATATATTCACACCCCTGCTAATTTAAGTGCACATTTGCCCTCTGTGAAAAGGCCATTTAGGTCACGCAACCCATAACCTGTAAGTTCTTTTACACCTGAGTTCCATTAATTCCATTACCTCTGAGAACTGGGTGTTGCAGTTTTGTCTAAGAGTTTGTGTGTTTGAAAACATTCCATGTTTTCATTCCGGCCAACAGAACATTGTGCTAACTGATAATATCTTAACACAGTTAAGAGCAAGCATGATATTATGAGATTAAACTTCAAACGCGAAACTTTATGTGCGCCCAGGCTTATTAATTTAACAAAGTTCTGTCTCTGCTCGCTTTCCGAGTGGATGTGGACTGTCTAGAAAGTTTGGCGGGCGACATAAAACTTTTAAGGGGCAGTTTATAATATTTCACCAATAATTATTCTTATGGACCCCTGGTGGAAGTTCTTTCCACAATACAGGCGTCATGTAGAGTAAATCTGTCTTTCATTTCTCAAACACCTAGTCAGATGTGACACCTAGTGCAAAATGGGGGCCAGTCCAGAGGAACAGCAAGCGTTTGATCTCTCAGAGGGTGTTTGCAGAAGGAGACCTAATTTCCAGAAACAGATTTTTTCCTCAACATTCTTACACAACAAAGAACTATAGAACATTTACTCTCATGTTTATTTTAAAGTCTGCATCAACCATAAGTTGATTTCAGTGTTCAAAGTGAATTCAAAGTGGAACTGGGAAAATGGAGGGTGTGGCTTGTTTTTTCCACTGGGAATTGATTGGCTCTAGAAAAGAACGTTTCAATGTTCGCCGCAGACTACCGTTGGAGGGGAGTGGTTAACAGCTCTGGCTCCGCCCAAGCCGTCAGAGTGACATCATCAGAGAAGGTCTACTGTTTCAGAGCAGAAGTAAATTTTTGGATTTTGATTAAAGATTACAAGGGCACATGAATTAAAAAATAATAATAATGTGCACAGATAGATCATGTATAATAAACCCTGCAATATTCCATTGAAAAATAAGAATAATGTACTTTAATTTCATGACTTTTAGAACTACTCAACATGTGACATCACAGCAGTTAACTATTGATTTTTGATTTATGAACTGCACTTTAGACTGCAGTGACGTGCTATTCGATTCCCTAAAGGGGTAAAATGATACAATAACAGCCCACCAGTGAAAGCAGTCGAAATCATGTCAACACTTTTTATTGGCCTGGCTTGATCTCTGAAATCTAGATCTTACAGTGTTTAGTTCCCTGATGTGGGGCTGTTATAACATGTTCAGAAACAACATGTTCAGACTTTATGAACAGCTTACGGCCAACTGGTCCACTGCAGGTCCACAAAAGTTCCATTCCCTCTCAAGAGCCAGGGCAACATATTGTTGTTAACCTCACTTTCCAGTAAGTTAAAGCAACAAACAAACGCCTGCTTTTAGATCCACGGCCAGCGACGAAAAGATTACAGAGCAGCTGGGCTTCTGTTTGTTTACTCGGTACACGCAAGGATTTATTTACACTCTGTTGTGTCAGAAAGCGTAAATAAACGAAATCTAATTTCTCTGATTGAAGACTGTTTACGCGTTTCAGAGCGGCCAAAAAAGATTAATCACAGATAAATCAACAAATCTGTAAACGCGCGCATTGAAGTCGGATAAAGGATTTCACGCATTCCTTTTGGAAAGTATTTCCTAGCCTTTCTGTTTCCAACACTTCGTTCTGTTTTTCTTCCTATGAATTACCTTTGCAAGGGATTTTTTTCGGCACGGTACATCTTTGGGTCTGGATCTCTGGGACGCAGCCCGAGGGAGCTACGACCCCGGTGGAAGTGGCAGGACTTGGAAGCTGTAGGGGCTCCCGGGTACGAGTCTGGTTCCCCTTTTTAAAGCCACATGTTTTGTTCTTCTTCATACAAGGGCCCCACGAACTCCATTCACTTAGTTCACATTGGACTGCAATGCAGAAATACAGAAAAAAAAACAGTTTTTAGAATGAACCAATGACACAATTGTCAATACTTTCAGACAATGATGTAAAGAAAAAGATTGTTTGGGGTTTGAACATTTTGTTCCACTGGAAAGGGTCGGAGATAAATGTTACTCCAAACAAAAGTAGATGAAATTGTATTAGGAAACCCCAAATAATTCACAGAAGAGACAGACTGCTACAATCCAGCATCACTCACATTTTTCCAATTATTTTCTCTAAAAGGGACAGCATGTAAGCTCCAGTTTTTTCAACGTAATGACAAGCTGTCAAGACGTTTTCGGACGGAACGCAGAAAGAACTTCAGCTTGCAGTTTGTTTGTTTTTGTTATTTTCTTGTTTTTTCTAGGTATCCATTTTTGTCTACCATGTGTGTGTGTGTGTGTGTGTGTGTGTGTGTGAGGCGGAGGTCAAGAAGGTCAGAGCAAAACCAGCTAACAAGGAAAACTCAGAACGTTTGCTAATGTTCTCTTAAGTTATCAAAAAACTTATTGTAGCAATGATAATAGAATGGTTTTTAAATGTTACATATATCAAAAACTTTATTCTTAAGTCGCTACTGGACCATTTAAAAACATTACAGAATTTAAAGAAAACTTTGAACAATATTTTTATAACGAACCAATAATGGTAATGCAACATCTAAAAAAACTGTTTCCAATGTTCCTAGAACTTTCAAAATAGATTTTTTAAAGTTTTTGTTACGTAATG
>JAZGTJ010008386.1:0-11104 GCA_036877575.1 Botia almorhae
CAGTACTGCTGATGTTCAGTGTGTTGTGATGCTAAAGTTCAGCACTGCTGTGGTTTAGTGTTATAATGGTGATGTTCAGTACTGCTGATGTTCAGTGTGTTGTTATGCTAAAGTTAAGTACTGCTGTGGTTAAGTGTTATAATGGTGATGTTCAGTACTGCTGATGTTCAGTGTCTTGTGATGCTAAAGTTAAGTACTGCTGTGGTTTAGTGTTATAATGGTGATGTTCAGTACTGCTGATGTTCAGTGTGTTGTGATGCTAATGTTAAGTACTGCTGTGGTTCAGTGCTGGTGATGTTTAGTACTGCTGAAGTTCAGTACTGGTGGTGTTCAGTATCTGGTCATGTTCTTTTAACTCAATGTCCTCCAGCAAGATCTGTGCATTTTCAGTAGTTCGATCTCCATTTGCTCATCGTCTGTAAAATCTGAGGAATCAACACAAGTCAACATGAATAAGTCACATGACAGTGAATGTTGATCCAGCTGTGACGTTATATAGGGGAAACCAGCAGATATTAATACATAAGCAAAAGTCCAGTTCAATACACAACACAGTGACGTGTCAGACTACAGATCTTGTGTATGTGTGTGTTGATGCCTTTTGTGCATCAATACAAACATGTCTTTGCTTTACATTATATCACATCACAGTCAAAGTTATACAGCGATCCATTTCCATCTATATTTCTATTAGACATGAAGACAACACTTCTATAACACTTGAACAATAAGCTTCACAGTTACTGGTCTATTTACTGCTCTTCTGCTTTAGCAAACAGGAAATCTGTTGTCATGGGGGCCACTGAGACCTCTGTGTGTGTGTTCTTGTTTTTCTACTATTGGGTGACCAAATGTACTACTGGGCAACAATAGAGCAGTTGTAGCCTTCTGGTTAGCAAGTCAGGCTTGTAATCAGAAGGTTGCTGGTTTGATTCCAGTGCTGGCTCTGGGTGTGTTCACGACTTGTGCTGTGTGTTTACTTCAAACGTCACACACCTACACTGTGGGAACCTGCCAGAAGTCCCCCTGAGGGAAACTGATTATTAAACATCATAAACTGTGCTAATGCAAAAAACTATTTTGTCTGTTTGAAATGTGTCCCATATAAAGAAAAATTAGATTTTTAATATCTTAACAATTTGTTTCAAGGTGTTTCTCGTTGAGATAAAAGATCTGTAGAGTTTCAGATCTCAGAGATCTCAACAATGCCTTAAACTGCTCGAATCTGCAAACATATCTTGCACTGAAGTGTTTGTTAATCTATGTTAATGTGTTAATAGCCCTCAGGGTATAACTAGCTGTTAGCCCTCAGGGTATAACTAGCTGTTAGTCAGAGTAAATCTGCCCTGTTCATTTACAGCCAAAATTACATTCATCAGCACAAACCAACAGTCTGAATATCTCAGTCTTCAGTACTGTAAACACATCACTCACACAACATTTACAAAATCACTGATTATTGTCAAAGAGAAGAGTTCTAACTGAACCTGTTCTCCATCTTTATTCTGCATTTATTAAAGTCTCTCTGAATGCTGCCGGTAATATTGTTATATGAAATGAAGTTCAAAGCTTTATTCACCTGTTAGCCACTGAGAGTTTAGATGGTTCAGTTTAGATGAGGTTCAACTACTCTCTTACCTGCCTGACACTCGGTCATTGTGGCATAAATCATGGACTCCTATAAGAAACAGTTTCACTGGCGCGGTGGGTTTGAACGCTTTCGTTTGTGCACATTAGATCACCAGAAGTGAAGAACTTCCGCTCAGAACTTCTGCAGATGAACCCAGAACTGATCTTCAGCTCAGCATCTATATTTAAACATGATGTAATGTCAAATGTAATGACATACAATCTCTACCATATCTTCAAATCAATAACATCAATTCAGTTTTTATTAACTTCTACAGTAATTCATCATGTAAATGTTCCCGGGCTGTTGTGTGTTTTTCTGAATGAATGAAGTCATACAGTTTCAATAGTGTATTAAGTGCTCTGACACTAATCGGCTCAATTAGCAGAACTCTGTCTTTTCACCGCGTCGCCATAGCAACACATGCAAATTGCATTCAGACTAAAACAGTCAATAAAAACAGCATCTTTAGATTTATTAGAAGATTAAAGAAGTTCTGTATTCAACACAAAAAAGGTGAGTTGGAGCTTCTGAGCCTATATGTTACCTGAATGTTCACTTACTAAAGGAGAAACATGCGATAGAGCAAACCATCAGATAAGAAACTCTATCATTGTGTCTATGAACTACAGCGTTACAGTTTTGACTTTCACTGTCTACATCTGCATCTACAAAAACATGAAAATCTCTTTCATGTTCTGTTCTGTTCATCACTTCATTCATCTTCTTTAAAACCAGAATCTCTTTATTGTCATGTTACATTTCACACTCAACAACAGAGCAGCATACAACCTGAAGGAGAACAGTCCAGCCAAACGATGAGCACCAGACAGTCACCTTACTAAACTCTCTGTGTCATTGTAATAATTCCTCAGTCATGATTCACATAAACATTTTGAGAAATTCAGAGTATTAGATTCACAGCAGATGATACCAGAATCAGCCAAACGTACATGCACATCTCTGTCTGTCTGCCAGTGCTCTGCATGCACACCTCTGTCTTTCTATGTGTCTGCCAGTGCTCTGCATGCACACCTCTGTCTTTCTATGTGTCTGCCAGTGCTCTGCATGCACACCTCTGTCTTTCTATGTGTCTGCCTGTGCTCTGCATGCACACCTCTGTCTTTCTATGTGTCTGCCTGTGCTCTGCATGCACACCTCTGTCTTTCTATGTGTCTGCCTGTGCTCTGCATGCACACCTCTGTCTTTCTATGTGTCTGCCAGTGCTCTGCATGCACACCTCTGTCTTTCTATGTGTCTGCCTGTGCTCTGCATGCACATCTCTGTCTGTCTGCCTGTGCTCTGCATGCCCATCTCTGTCTGTCTATGTGTCTGCCTGCATTCTGCACGCACGTCTCTGTTTGTCTGTCTACCTGCATTCTGTCTGTTGTCTGCACGCACGTCTCTGTTTGTCTGTCTACCTGCATTCTGTCTGTGGTCTGTATGCACATCTTTTTTATATTAGATATATACTAGTAATTATGATATTTTAGTTATTTTCGCCCCACCCCTCACAAACTACTAAGCTCGGTTACACTTTAGACAAGAAGCACCACTGAAACTCAATCTAAACTCAATGTATGATCAGCCCCCCACCACCCAAGCATGTCCCTTGATTTGGAATAATGAATTGTGGTGAAGAATGGTGAAGTGTTTGTTCTCTGTTTTATTCTGACAAATCTTCATTTGCATATTTTATTTTATTTAAGCGTAAAGAATTTTAAAAACATGAGAGACAAACAATCTCAGTTCAGGTCTGTCTGACTCACATCCACTGGAGGAAGATTTTCCATGGGTAAATCTCAGAGGATAATCCACACTAACATTCTCTCTCTCTCTCACACACACACACACACATACACACACACAGAGTGCATCATTGCTCTGGTTGCCTGGTTACAGGATGCTGTATTTCCTCGTGCTTGTGCGTTTCATTTCTTCAGAGTAGTGCAGGTGGAGAAACACAGACACTGACGTTTATTATCGGTAAGTTTTCATTTGACTCTGAATTAAGCTGAACTAATTGCATGCAGCATTTAAACCATTTTGCTTTATTTGAGTGTTTTTGTGATTCCGAGTAGTTTGATAGTGTTATGTGACGATGTAATACATCATAACAATCTTATTTCCACAATATTCACATCATAACACATTCAGAGTGAGTTACTGCATCACTCCATCACCACTGTGACTGTGTGTGAGGACGGTTCTTTTAAACAGAACCTGTGACTGTGTGTGAGGACGGTTCTTTTAAACAGAACCTGTGACTGTGTGTGAGGACGGTTCTTTTAAACAGAACCCGTGACTGTGTGTGAGGAAGGTTCTTTTATACAGAACCCATGACTGTGTGTGAGGAAGGTTCTTTTAAACAGAACCCGTGACTGTGTGTGAGGAAGGTTCTTTTAAACAGAACCCGTGACTGTGTGTGAGGAAGGTTCTTTTAAACAGAACCCATGACTGTGTGTGAGGAAGGTTCTTCAGACTGAACATGTTCTCTTTTTGGATTTTTGTGTCTCCTGCAGAATAATTGTTCTCCTCTAGACAACATTGTCGGAAATCTGTGTTTTAAAGCAATGAAGGTTTAAAAACAAGTTTTTTGTACAATATCTGTAACATTTTCATGATCATTAACATTAATTTATTTACAGTTCAAGTTTGTAACACAAGTGTGAATATAAAAGTAGAAATTTGCAGCTTGTATCTTTTGTCTAAACTCTTCTTGTAATCACATCAACCACGTTATTTAGTCCAATCACAGTTTGTTAATGACAAACTGAGGAACGAGTTAAAATTATTTCCTGTGATAATGAACAATATATTCTAGCTGCTGTGCATTTAATTCTGGACAGATTCTCTGAATCACATTTACATGAACATGTAAGCAGACGAGATCCATTTAATTCTTTAAGCCGAGTGAAATGTACTGAATTTTAGATAAAAAGGTTTATGCTTCAAACAGTCTAAGAGCTCAGTAATTATTGAGTTGTAATGAATAATCAGAGATTTGTGAATGCAACAGCGTTTCACTGCAGCTGTGTGTGATAAAGTGATATACTGGGGAGTTTTCTGAAAGGGTTTTTAATAGTATCATCTGAGTGAGATGAAAAGGGCTGGAGCTTTTGTTCTCAATTGATCCAGATTAACCTGCACATCTGTTCACACTGATGCTGCTCCATTTAGTTTGAGCGGCAGAGAATAAACAAAATAAATATCTTCCACCAGCACAATTACACTCGTGACAAACACCAAACACTCCAGCAGCTAATGTAACCTCTGTGATGGAGAGAGAGAGACAGATAGAGACAGAGAAAATATTAGAGTATTAGACATTTAAACTCCAACCCAAACGCGTGACTCATTTCCGCTTGGGTTATACCCATCCTTTTAAAAATCAACACCAAATACCTGTTTCACATTCACTTTCAGTTGTTGTTCCTTCTGCTGTTTGTAATTTCTGATCTCTGAGTCTTATCCACATCAACTACAGGGTGGGTGAAAAGTAACTAGGCATTAAAAATTGGTAATAAAGTCTATATTTCTAATAAGCAGGAAGAGATTGTCTAACTGACATGCAAAACAGCCAATCAAAGCTGAGATGTGGAGGCGGGCCAAACTGAAATCGGACATAACTCATAAAACAAAACAAATATACAGGTGTGCTTATATTTAGCTTAATTTAGATGGACCTATACCGTCTCATTCTAAACTCTGAATATCCTTTAATCTGATGAATATCTGATGAAGGGTGTTACAGTGATTTTCACCCTCAGAGATCTGTAGTGTACCAGTTTGAAAACTTTGTAAAAAAACAGTTTGCTTTGTAATAGACTGATTATTAAAACTCAAACACATGTTCCCATCAAGACTTTAGGTCCAGATACATTAACATACCACCAAAGCAATATTTGTTACAAACACTCTTGTGGCTTTGATATGAAGGCTCACTTCTGCATTAATTATCATCTAAATACTCTTTCATCCATGTTCTTTCTGTGTTATTGACCAGAGAAAAGTCCAGTCAGTATGTTTAAATGTGTTTCTGAGGGTAATAACTGCCTCTCAAACACGTCACAGCTGAGTGAAATCGCCAGGATTTCTGTTCAGCACCAAACCACACAAACACCAGCAACATCAACATGTGAGTGTCATTCTTTGTCAGAGCAGCTCAACTCTGCAGCACAGCGAGTCAGAAAAACCTGGTTTTCAGTGAACCTTAATGACCTCTGCAGTCCTTTCTCATTACTGGACAAGGATTAGTACGGTCATTCTGTTAAGATTACATGCTAAAAGCACTAAAAACATTTTTCATTTTACCAAAGATATTTCCATGATTTCTCCAGTGGTTTGTGATTACTGGATAATATTCTTTAAAAATCACTTAGAGATTTCTGGAGATTACGTGTTACATCATAGCTTGTATTTTATAAGGAATTATTCATTTCCATGATGTTTCCAGGCCTGCAAATCAATGTAAAAATCCCAAAGACTGTGGGAACCCGCTCATGGCCTCTGATCATCTGTGTGTGTGAGTGTGGCCCAACAAATCTCACCCAGTACAGTCACTGGTATCACACACTCATCCACCAGTGAGGGACAATGAGACAAACGCCTCAGTTCAGCCCTTCGTCGCCGTGGATACCATAAAAGAATAAAGGTGTATCAGGGAGATTAGAGTGGATCTATTGAAACGCTCATTACCTGAGGTGAATAAAGGACAATAACATCAGTCAAACCACTGAGCTAAAAAGCTTTAAACAGACATTTCTCCTTAACATACATTTAAAGCCATAATTCCCCCAAAATGAGTGTGTATTCATCCAGAAGACTCTTTATTCCTAATCCCCTAAAGTCAAACAGCAGCTCTGACTCTCCGCTGTTGCTCAAACTCCATAATCTCATTCACATCTGAGAAATATTTTACAAAAATAACCAGGTGGGGTCATTAGCTACACATAACATGAAAAATTCAGCTGGCAGATGTATTAGGATTGTATGCTAGCTGTAACAAACAAACCCTTAAATGACTAACACATATGATCACTGGTGTCCTTTTATCCCAATTTATCCCAAAAATAATTTCTGCATCACAATTCCTGGTGAACAGGCACAATAATGACACGCTGCCTGCGATGCTCAGAACTGGTGTCACATACGAGACTATTTAACAGGAAAGATGCAGAGGTACAAACACAGGCAATGATACACAGGTTTGATCCCTGTATAAAACTCATGTCAACATAAAAACACGAATCACCCTTTGTGTTTTCTTCCTGCAGGCCTAATAAAGTGGTTTATACTTTCAGCCACGCGCTCATTCACTGCAGCTCGCAGCCTGTGCAGCAGGTGGAATGGCGGGCTAATTAGCACTCATTAGGACACTAGCAGGGGTAAGGTGCGTGGCTGACAGACGCACGTCACTGAAGCCCACCTGACCAAAACAAACAGCCGTCCTCCCTAATCACACACCCTTCTGTGGCCCTGCCTCTCATTTCCTGCTCAGTTGGGGGCAGAAACGCAAAGATCAGCTAGTGTTGACATCAGCCGTACCTGCATGCTGACACGCTCAGTTTCTGCTCTGAATTTCATTTGCATTGTTTTGAGTCACTAATTACCAAGAAACAACAAGAAATATGTCACATTGTTAGTACACATTTATTTGACTGGTAATTGTTGTTTCAAGCTCATGTGACATTCTTCCATGAAACACTAAGAATGTTCATTCAGATCTTTCTTATGCAATGATTCCACGATGATTGATCACATACAAACTTGAAGTCAATGGTCAATGTATGTGTTTACTGTACATATACAAATATTCTAAACACTTTTGAAGCTAAAAGAACATTTTCTTTTAGGTCCTTTTCAAGTATTAATTCCTTCAGTAAAGTATGATGTTATAATCAATGTTTTCTCATTGTGTTTGCACACTCACAGGTCAGATGGGCGGCTGCTGAGGTCAGGTTGATCTTGTACTGATGGAGATACACAAAATGACATCCACCCTTGGCTTCATCTCACATCCTTTAGGAGTAGACGAGTGGAGTAATTCGTCCTTCTCGGGTCCCAGCCAAACTTTCCCTCCATTGTTCTTTACGAGCAAGTTTCCCCTGGATGAATCTCTGCAGAACTCCACTAACACTGACAGTTATGTGCCAGATGTGGCAGGCATTCTCATCCCGCTTGTCTACATCACTGTGTGTGTTGTTGGCCTGATTGGAAACACTCTTGTCATTCACATTGTGTTGCGATATTCTCAAACAGAATCAGTTACAAACATCTACATCTTAAATCTGGCCATTGCAGACGAACTCTTCATGCTAGGTTTGCCTTTTCTGGCTGTGCAAAACGGTCTCCTCTCCTGGCCCTTCGGCTCACTGATGTGTCGCCTGGTTATGACTGTGGATGCGATTAACCAGTTTACCAGCATCTTCTGTTTGACAGTGATGAGCATTGACCGGTACCTAGCTGTAGTGCACCCTCTCCGCTCCTCTAGGTGGCGCCAGCCACGTGTGGCCAAAGCTGTAAATGCCACAGTATGGGCAGTTTCCTTTGTGGTTGTCCTGCCTGTGGTGGTGTTTGCAGATGTTTTACAAGATGATGGAAACTGCAGCATTGTGTGGCCTGAGCCGGCAGAGGTTTGGAAAGCAACTTTCATCATCTATACTGCGACCATTGGATTTTTTGGTCCACTGATGGTCATATGCCTGTGCTATCTACTGATTGTGGTGAAAGTCCGCAGCTCCAGCCGCAGGGTTCGAGCCACGTCTCTTCGACGCAGGAAATCAGAACGCAAAATCACACGCATGGTTGTGATTGTCGTGGCAGTATTTGTGTTCTGCTGGTTGCCATTTTATGTATTAAATATCGTAAACCTGCTAGTGCTGCTCCCGGGAGAGTTTCGTGGTCTCTATTATTTTGTTGTGGTTCTGTCTTACGCTAACAGCTGTGCCAACCCCATTCTGTATGGCTTCCTGTCTGATAACTTCAAAAGAGGCTTCAGGAAAGCTCTGTGTCGCTCATCCAGACGCGTGGAGAACCAGGATCAGCAGCAGAGGACGGGTATGGTCGCTCTACCACTGGAGGAGATTCGTAGAGAACTCTACCCCAGAGAGCATCTGAAAGCAGAAAAAAAAGACAATGAGACCGGGGAGGTGAAGAAGCTGAGCTACATGGAAGATGTTGATGAGAAGACACAGCTCTGCACGAATGGGTACCAGCAGCAGGACACTGAGAAGGTGAATGCCAACGCAGGTTCCACCAGCAACACTTTGGATGGAGGATGTGAATGCACCATCAGCCCGACACGTGAACCTGCAACTGTCCACAATGGATCACAAAGATGTGATAAAAGCCTGCCGGAGAACAGTGGGGACAAACACTCAGTTCTGGAAATGAGTTATTTGTAAAGAGAGCAACATTAATGAGATGCCGAAGCTCTGCAGGGCCGCGCAGAACAGCTGCAGTGCTTAAACAAGCGGAGGCGCGAGCTGACGCCTCTATCAGCTGACCTTTGCACCCACAGCTGTTGTTTTTGAAACATGGGCGTAAAAATCGGGCCTGAGAACAAATGGCTTTATTCATGCCTGTTAAACACAGGCAACACTGTCCATTCAACACTGCCAAACAAAACTTGACAGCAAAACTACAAAACACAGAGAAAATGTGCTTCTTCTGTCTCAAGATTGATGCGACAGCTTTTTATATTCATTTCCTCATTTAAAAAGTTGTTTTTCAAGCTGCAGTGGTTAATGTGTGTGATGTTTGCAATGTGTACGGTGTGTTCAGATGTTCATTTGGTCACAAAAAACATCACATCCTTTAACATCCACTGTATAAAAAATATTTAAAAAACTATAAAAAATAACAGCGCAAAAGTTGTGGGTTTGCTTCCCAGGGAACACTGATTAAATGGGAAAGTGTTGATATACCCTAAATGCACAGTTGCTTAGGATAAAATAATGTAAATATAATTTAAAACACATGTACTGTAAATAACAGGGCTGTCAAATGATCAAAAACTGTACAACTTAATGTTATGCATTGAACACACATTACAAAAGGGGACTTTATAGCTTAATAGTTTGTTTCTGTTTTGTTTTATTTTGTTTTGTTCCTTTCATTGTTGTGACCATGTGGACAGACAGTTTAAAGCTCTGCATATAAACAGGAAACAGAACACTAAAGCTCATGGGCCATAATCTTTTTCTTCAAAATAAATCACACAGAATTAACATGTCAACATTGACATCCCTAATAAACGTCTATAATACGCTACAAACAAATATTTTGTGCTGAAAGAAAAATCTGAATACATGAAACCGATAGTCACCGATAAGAAGAACAAACAGCTCAGAAGCAAACAGACAAAAACATTTTTCTGCATCACCGTCAATAATATTCAACTTTCTGCTGTGGAAAAAGACATTTTATTGTTAAGACCAACACCAATCAGATTAAGGAAACATAAGATGTCATTTAATTTCTCCAGGAGGAAACTGCTAGGAGGCTTTAAACAGTCTGAAGTGGCGTGTGTAAATCGGACCCTGAGCAGTTGATCACTCCGGTACCGCGTCTCCGATCCACTTCAGGTACGGCGGGTTTCCCTGTTCAATCGGCAGGCTGATCACCTCCGCCACTTCATAGGGATGATTTGACCTGCACAACAAACATCACTTATGTCTGACATACACACTATCTAGTGTACGAGTGCAGGCTGTGGTTTTAGATTAAAGGTGAAGTGTTTCATATATGCAGCACTAGTAGAAGTAATTATAAATAAACATAATTGCAAAAAATGCCAGGAGATAGCCCCGCCCCAAACTCACTTCATTGGCTGAGCCAATGTTATTATGAACAGTCAACCTTTTCAAACAGAATGACTGCAATTCCACTCTAGCCCAAAAAGAGGTGCAGATATGACACATCACACTGTTAACAGAAATAAAACGAGGCTTGAGATACCTCACGAATTCGGCAAGAGCAGGAACCTTTGAACTTCTTGTCTTGATCATCTGAAAGGAAATCAGATCGATTTCACTGACACTAATACCGAATGTAAATTCAAGTAAATGAACAATTTTCTAATCGAATGCTCACCAGTATTGTATTACTATACCAAGAGAGCTCTTTTCATTCCAATACGTTACTCAATACAGAGAGAAATCTTAACATTCCATAACACTGATTTGGGAACAGCTCTGATGTCTTCTCTCTGTCTTTGCCTTGTTGTTTGTTTAAAGCTTTTATACTGTTATTATAAGCTTTTACATTGTTCTCTGCTCTTTACTGCTTGTATTAAATGTATTTTACTGCTCTGTATTTAATGGCTGCTGGATCTACTGCATTTCTCCACCACGTCTGTGTGTGTGTCTGTGTGACTGACTGACTGACTCACCAGCAGAACTTCACTGTCTTCTTCAATCTTCCCCTGCCACTCATACCTGCAACAGAGAGACACACATGAGAACAAGCGTC